>SATU01000248.1:0-43248 GCA_004335285.1 Ascochyta fabae
GTGTAGATCTCGTGGATGAGATCCTCCATGCAGATCATGCCGTACTTTCCGAGGTTCTCCTCGATCATCTCGTTGTCAGTCAGCGGCAGGCGCTGCTTGTCAACCTTGCCGTATCCGCGCTCTGCAAAGGGGTCAGCGCTGTCTCGTAGGTTTTGGAATGGACTAGAACATACTGTAGATGAGTTCGCGGACGGACTTCTGGTTGGGGTAACCGTAGGCAACGAACGGCTCGACAATCTTCAGCATCTCCAGGGTGGCCTTGGTGAGCTTGATGAAGACACCGTTGTTGATCTGGAGCAGGCGGAGGAGCTGCAGTGTCTTGCGCTTCTTAGGGTCGATCTTGTTGATACCCTTGATGCGGACGACGAAAGCGAGCTTCGACTCGGCAGGAACGTGCAGCTCGTTCTGCTTCTTGGCCTCGCGCTTCAGACGGATCTTCTCGCGGTCGGCATCGCGGTACTCCTTGACGTACTTTTCAGCACGCTGGAAGATGACCTCGCGCTTCTTCTTGCTCTTGTCTAGTCATGGTCAGCTGGTGCTCGCGTCGTGGTGAGCTGTGCCATGAACTGCACGAGGGGCAGTCGCATCATTCCCGAAAGATGGTTAACGACAGCAACATGGCCCGTAGGCTAGCCGATGTGTTGGTAGTTAGAATCATCGCGACTGCCTGCTCCTCGTGCTTGTCCCTGGCGCGTGGTGCCAACGTACCTCGCTTCTCCTTGGTCGCAACCGCACGCTCCTCGCGCGCCCTCTCCTGCGACTTGCGCTTCTTCAGCAGCGTCTCGGGGACGAGGATGTTGTCTTGCGTCGGCACGGTCGAGGCTGCCATGTTGGTGTCCGGTGCGAAAGTATCGTGCCGTCCAAGTGCAAAAGTAAAAGTTGGCGAGAACTTTGTTCGCGGAGCCTGTGGGGCCGCTAGTGTGAAACGGGCCTTTAGCAGGGTCTGCTAAAGGGTCCAAGCTCTGAGCCTCAGAAACAGAAGCATCAGCTATCTATCTTCTTCCATGTTAGGATGTAGGTATTTCACCAAATTCTAGGGTTTGCTCATCTGGCAGTGGTCATCTACTTATCCCTCAAACAGTGTGGTCGACATCATCCACACGCTATTATTCATGGGGTATCTCGACATCTGCCAGCCACTCAAGCCATCTTCAACATAAACCCCGCCCCCTTCTCGCCCTCCTCCTGCGCCGCAAAGATGCCACTAAAATCAACCTTAGCCAGCCGCGGTGCCTCACCCCTCTTCGGCGCGTGCGGACTCTGTCTCCTTCTCCTCTCTTGGCCCGCCTTGCTCGGAAACGTAGGGAACATCTCACTAGGCTTGGGCTTTGGCGCCTCTCTAAAGTAGTCGTGCTTCAGGACCTCTTCAGCGCTCGGCCGATCGTCTGGGTTCAGACTTAACAGGCTCGATAGCAGCTCTACGCCCGCGCCGCTGAGGAAGGGAAATCGGGCGCGGTCGAAGGATTGCTTGGTTCTCTGCTCGCGCGGGAGTTTCAGCGAGGGTGCGTTGGGGAGGCGCCAGAATGCCGGCCAGGTGCTTTCGGTGGGGAGGCCGCATAGGTTGAATATGCGGCTCAGCTGGTCGACTTCGTTTGTGCCAGCCAGGATGGGGGACTTGAGGAGTAGCTCGCCCAGTATACAGCCCACACTCCACATGTCTACTTCTGTCGAGTAGGCGGGTGTGCCCAGCAGCAGCTCGGGCGCGCGGTACCACAGTGTGACGACGAGTTGGGTCAGTGGTGCGGAGGGAGGCGGGATATATCTTGCCATTCCAAAGTCGGCCAGCTTCAACTGCCCGCGGTTGTTGAGGAGGATGTTGCTCGTCTTGAGATCGCGGTGCATGATGAAGTTGCCGTGCAGAAATGCCACGCCGCTCACGAGTTGCCTCAGTAGGGTCTTGACTTCGGACGCTACGAAAGGGTCGTGCATGTCCTCCTGCAGCGTCTTCAGGTCGTGTTCGACGAATGCCATGACCAGGACACACTCCTCCGGGCTGTCTCCGCTCAGGACCTCTTTCAAGTCGACAATGTTTGGGTGGCGTGCCTTTTGCAGAATGGCAATCTCTCGTAATGCTGTGATGGGAAATCCGTCCTGGTTGTAATCCATCTTGACCTTCTTGAGAGCCACGATGTGTGATGTTGCGATGTCTCTGGCTCTGGACACCCACCCATAACTCCCTTCTTCGATGTCGTTGAGAAACTCGAAGTTGGCGCGGTGGCGGCAGGGTGTCCATCCCCCACCGTCGAATCTTAACAGTTTGCGCTCCTTCTCTGGCTGCTTTGGGATCGAAGTGTCGTCTTCTGTGGTTGCATCTTCACCGTTGGAGAGCCGCCGCCGCTTTGTTGGGCGTTCTGATGCTGATGTGGCTGCGAGAGATGCGGCCTCTGCTTGCTGTTGCTTCTGGAGCTTTAGGCGCTTCTTTTCTTCCTTCTCTTGCTTGCGGCGGAGGGTTTCTGCTTTGTCGGCCTCGTCGTCTGCCCAGCGCGATGCCATGGTCAAATTGGGGAGTCCAGGATTGAAATGCAGCGGGTTAGCTATAGCGTTTAGCGTGACTCGATATCACTGCCTGTGTCTGGGCGTGAAGGAAGAAGCACGTGTTGGCGCCTTCATGCATGTGTCATGGCCATAGCTCCTCCGCGTTCCAACAACATTTTACGCTCAGAACGCGCCGACGTCATGGACCTTGGAAGACAGCAACCGCCATGAGAGCCCAATCGCTCCGTCTGCTCCGCACGGCCGCACAATCTAGTCGTCTGCGACCGCAGCTAGCCACTTGCCTCCACACGCGACGCGCGCTCCGCCTCTCGTCGACCTCGGCGCCGTCGAGTCCCTCTGCACCACCAGCCACGCGCCCAGCACCGTCGAGTCCCTCTGCACCACCAGCCACGCGCCCAGCACCAGCACCGTCGAGTCCCTCTGCTTCAGCCACACCCCCAGCACCGTCGAGTCCAGCGTCCAAAGAGGGCGAGCGGAAATGGTCGACGCCGCTCGCACAGTTCCTTGGCCAGGCCATGACCACGACGGGGCCCATCTCGGTCGCAGCATACATGCGCCAATGCCTCACGTCTGAGCTGGGCGGCTACTACACACGCACCCCGACCGCCGGCGAGGATCAGTTCGGCACAAAGGGCGATTTTGTCACGTCGCCCGAGATCAGCCAGGTCTTTGGCGAGCTGATTGGCATCTGGCTGTACGCCGAGTGGCTGGCCCAGGGCCGCAAAGAGAAGCTGCACATCATCGAGGTCGGGCCCGGCAGAGGCACGTTGATGGACGACGTGCTGCGGACCTTGTCGACCTTCAAGCGCATGACCAAGAGCATCGACGCCATCTATCTTGTCGAGGCCAGCCCGCACTTGCAGAAGCAGCAGGCCTTGCGCTTGGCAGGGACTGAACTGCTGGAGAAGAGCGACGTAGGGTGGAAGGCCAAGTGCAAGTACATCCCGCACTGCGACATCCAGTGGTGTGAGGACGTTCGTTTTGTGCCCAAGGGTATGTATACTACAAGCTACTGATGACGCCAATACTAAAGGGATTATAGAAGAGACGTCCACCCCCTTCATCCTCGCCCACGAGTTCTTCGACGCCCTGCCCATCCACGTCTTCCAAAACGTCCCCGCGTCCTCCATCCCCAAGTCCTCCACCATCATGACACCCACCGGGCCCATCACCCCCAAGCACGGCCCCACGGCTCCAGCTAACCAATGGCACGAACTCGTCGTCTCGCCCACCAACCCATACGCCTCGACCCCCAACCTCAAACCTGGCGAAGAAAAGCCTGACTTTGAGATGACCATTTCCAAAACACCAACACCACACTCCCTGTACCTACCCAAAATGAGCAAACGATACGCCAAGCTCGATAAAACAGCCGACGCCATTATCGAAATCAGTCCCGAGTCACTAAACTACGTCTCTGACTTCGCGATCCGCATTGGCGGCGGCGATGGCGCAGCCTCACGGCCCCCTAAACCGGGGAGCACACCGTCCGCCAAACCCGTTTCCACGACCGACACACCCTTTAAGAAAGCCACCGCCAGCGGCGCAGCCCTCATCCTCGACTACGGCACCACCTCCACCATCCCCGCCAACACCCTCCGCGGGATCCGCAGCCACCACCCCGTCTCCCCCTTCGCATCCCCAGGCCTGGTCGATCTCAGCGCCGATGTCGACTTTCTCGCCCTGGCCGAAAGCGCACTCGCCGCCTCAGACAACGTAGAAGTGCATGGGCCAGTCGACCAGTCGTTTTTCCTCGCCACTATGGGCATCAAGGAGCGTGCGGAGCGGCTGTTGAAGAACGCCAAGGATGAGGAGACGAGGAGGCGGTTGGAGATTGGATGGAAGAGGTTGGTCGATCGGGGCCCGAACGGTATGGGGAAGCTGTATAAAGCCATGGCTATCGTGCCGTACGTGGAAGGGAAGAAGGTTAGGAGACCTGTTGGGTTTGGAGGGGATCTCCTGGGCTGAGAGGTAGAGCAGAGTAGAGTGGAGAACCGACAAGCCGACGTGTTGTATCATATGTATACTTATCCAGCAAAACGCCGTCGAGTGACGAGATAGCAAACTAGTAGGGTACGTTTCCAGCAGCCGAAGACTCGTTCATAAACCTCTTACGCCTGCCAATTTAGCGACGACTTGCTCGCCAAAAGCCCGTTGCAGCTCGGCCTCTGATCCATCACTCCTCGCGTCCAAGTCTTCCTTGATACCAAACGCCTCCGGCCCCTCAAGGCAGAGTCTAATGACGCTCTCTACTGAATCTCCGTTGTAGCTCCTCACGTTTCGCAACCACATGCGTTCGTCCAGCAGCCTACCGCGGACTCGATAGCTGTCTTTGGGCCTTACTCTCTCTGGATCGATGTTCAGAATGTGATCCAGAGATTTCCAGTACGCAATCTCCAGTAGCACAACACCCAATGCGTAGATATCATGGCGCTTTTTGAAGCCGCCTGTGTTCCTGTTCATCTGGACGGTTGGATGGCGATACAGGTCAGCTTCAGGGTCGTCTAGCGGCCGCTCAGTCATGTCCCCTCTTGTGGCGGGACGGGAGTAAGAGAATCCCGAGACAAGGAGATTGCTGAGGTCAAATCCGTTTGTTTCAGCATCTTTGAAGAAGAGAATGTTGGCTGAGCGGAGGTCTTTGTGTAGCCAGTCCACGGCGTGTAAACGCTCCACTGTTTCCGAGAGGATACGCATAAGTGCGATGCGATCGGTCAGGGAGGGCGTGTCAAAACTTTCGTCTAAACTGCTTCTTTGAAAGAGACTGTAAAGAGTCACGGGCGCTTGATCAGGCGTCGCACTGGGCTTCTCGAAGACCAAGCCGAATCGACCGTTGTCCTCATCGACAAAGTACCCGAGACCGTGAGGCACACAAAACTGATACGGGTCGTTACTGTTCATCTCAAGCGTTGCGGAGAGTTTCTTCACGCGCTCCTCTGTTTGGCCATAATCTTGCATCAAGTAAAGCGTCTCGGACGCTTTCCACTCGATCCACACCGGGATATCCTTGTAGAAAGCCACCGTCCGATCGCCTTCATCGATGTCATCGAGGATGGACGAGAGAAGTTCGCCAGGTTGGGTAAACATATCCTCGATAGAGAGCTTGGTTCCACAATCTGTGCTGAATCCGGGTGGCTGTGACAGCGCTACTTCCTTGGCGGGTTCAGAACCAAGCACAGTAGAGCCTTCGATGCCGCAGGATAAGGTCCCCACGTGACCAAAAGGGTCATCGTGCCGAAATCCTTGAGAAGTAGGGGAGGTAAAAACTTGCGACTGGATCGTTCGTTCAAACTGTAGGACTTTTCGATTCAATACCACAAGCGGGTCAACGGGACGTTGCTGCATACCAATCAGATCTCGCGTTTGTTCGGGCCCAATAGCTTCAAACATTCTGTGATTCAAGACAGACAACTTCATGACAAGTCTTCCGGATTGATCGCTATCGTAAGCTCCCCATCGGAGACGCGGAGGACTATCCTGAAATTGTTTCAAGAAGCCAAAAGCCTTCTGCACTGTCTCATCCTCAGTAAGGAGGATGTCTGAAGCCTGGATCTCATTCGCTTTTCCTGCATCAACCTCGGTTGTGATTGTGGTTGTAGTTGTGGTATTATTTTGCTGCCACGGACTTGCGAGATTGGCGTAAACTGGTGTCTTCGTTTGGAAAGGCATGCCGTTTGTGTCGACTTTAGTTTTTCCTTCTTGCTCTAGGAAGCAGAAAAGTAGGATCCTCTGTTGGTCCATAACATTGACAATCAACGATCTTATCACATCATTGACAGCCAGATTTTCATCGGTATAGTCCATCTTGATTATCTTGGCCAAGTTGACCAGACAACACTCTTCTAATCTGAGCCTGGACAGAATTTTGTAATCTTTATGAGAGCGACATATGTCCGCAATGAGTTCGTAACCTTCCGATCATCAGTTCCAGTCAAGTAATATGTGAGCAACACTTACCTTGGATGGACCATGCAAAAACCTGGAACAGAAGGGACATGTTACCAATCGAAAACCCAGCCGGACTCATAGGTTGAGTCCTCATTCGTAGAGGCCTTGTGGCGGATGCGGGGAAGCTCTCCGAATGTTGGTACTCCTCAGTATCTTGCACTTCGATCTCTGATTTCTGAGCTATGGTTGTATCTACGGTCAGGTTTGCCCGACGACGCGGTGAGGAAATGGAAAGCTTTTCTTCATTCAGATCGGTCGTAGGTGGGACAAAGTCGTCAAACGGCAGTACAGGAAGCTGTTCAGGTGTTGTCACTACCCACTCTGCTGTGACTACTCAGGGGCAACTATCAGCATACTGACAAGGACTTTGGTGCGCAATTTCTGTTGATCATTTTCGGAGAACTCACGGATTTTTTCTGTTGTACACAGTAATCGCCACTGTCCGGCCTCGTCCATATCTTGTGCCATGCTTTGAGCAGCCATTATGTAGGCTACGCGAACGTTCTCGGACTTCGCAATGATGTGACCATATAATGCTCCGCTTTCTGCATCCGTTACCAAGGTTCCGCAGTCGCCCATCTTGATCCCTCTATTTTTGTGATATAAAAACTCGTGCACAAGCTCATACGAGTCGCTATTGGCAAGGCGCATAGACAATGGTACATCCATGAGAATTCCATGCAGAGGACCATGGGATGTCCACGCAACGACCGACACATTCTTAGCATCTGCTGCACCGGTCGGGTATTCGGTATCCTTCAGAGCGTTTTTGAGTTTCTCTAAGATCGATATGACTTCGGTATCAGTGACGACTATTACAGCATAGTCGAGAGACTTCTTAACAGCCGAGACATCGCCCAACGTCCGGTATCGTACAGGCAGTGACTTGTCCGTGTCATCGTCTGAATCGACCGATGGCTCAGGCTGGGGCTGAAGAGCGATTTGCTCAGACGTAAAAGATGGATCAGTATTGGTGTTTTGGAGACTAGATCCGCGGGAGAACGATGGCCCTTGCAACGACAGGAACGAACCTTCCGATTCCGTGCCCTCTGGTGATGAGTCGCTATGTAGGGACAACAGATCTCTTTCTCCCTCATCATGACCTTCATCATCACTTTCGCTGTCGCTATCGAAGGGCATGTCCATGCCATCCTCATCGTCTGTATCTTCGTCATCGAACACAGCCTCTTTTAGAGCGTGGGCTGCAGTAACATAACCATAGTGTCTGCCGTCATATACCACGTTTGCGGTCGCCCGTCGTACTGAAGTTGTGTCGTGCTTGATGAATATCGGCATGCCTACCAGTCGAACACGCTCCATGGGATCGAAAAGAATTTCGCATTGCGACGTAGAGGACAAAACCTGAGCATTCCACTCATCCGCCATTGCAACAGGCTTGATCCCACCGGAGGGTGGGTGTTGTAGTTCTCCTAGCTCGAAGTCCGTGCAAGCGAGAAGATCACTTCTATCAATCGCTTTTCTTGCGTCTTTACGCGATTTTTTGTCTGTGCTGGAAAAGATGATGATCGGCTTCGCACGTTTTATCGTCGTTCCTACCATGAAGAGTGAGAAGTTCACCCCACTGCTCGACTCTTTGCGTGACTGGTTGAGCTCCGCGCGGATCTGAGGCTCAAGGTCTTTGTACTTTTCGGCAATTGGTCCTTTTGCCGCCCAACAGAATTGGTCCCGTTTCCACTTGGGATTTGCCAGGAAGTCGATGCTCAACCGCTTGTCGTCGTCGACGGAATCCTGGAAGCTCTTGCGTCCGATCATGTTGCTCAGAACGAGCGGGCTGTTGCGTCAATGTTTCTGACGTGCATTTCCAAGCGTAACGGACGAACACTCATGGACGAACCAGGCAAGTATGCGAAAGACGGTTAGCCGAAGCGAGACATATACTCACTGTACTGTCTTCAATAATTCAGAGATAAGTTCGGATCGAAATCGAGATGTCTTGAGAAACGAGGAGGTGACCTCTAAGTTGCTCAAACGTGCGGCCTGTGGTTGATGCAGCAGACCAAACCCTATGAGCACCGCCTTGAAACGGAAGGAGCTAATTCCAGATAAGTAGCATCGCTGGGCGAGGGTGGACATTTTCGATGCAGCACAATGCGCTCACCGGTGAGTGACGTCGAATCGTGTGTGTTTGTTGAGGGCTGAGCTCTGGCGGCAGGCAATGCCAGGTCAGCAATTGGCTGCGCCTTCCGTGGTTGAACTTGCAGCTCACAACAGCTGCGTGGCTCCAGACTTGCCAATCTCTCTCAAAGAAGGCATAGCCAACCACTTGCGCCACGTTAGATCAGCTCAGTAGTAAGGAAACGCCCCAGGCGGCTGCACCCAGGGCTGTGCAATTCATTGGAGGCCGCTACTGTCATGCTTGGGGTTCGTGATGATTATAACTGAGCGGAGGATGTGATAGGAGTAACCAGCCATATTGTGATCTGCAGCTTCTACACACCTTTTGTGGGCGTTCCCAAGCAGGATGGGCTTCGACGATTCCGTTACCGCAGACCCAGGAACGGCCGACGACCGGATCAACATCATCAATTCTCTTTGGCAGAACAATGTGCAGATTTCACCGAAAGAATCGGAGCTGTGGAGAGCATATTTCCTGTACTATACAGATCAATGTAAAACTGCCCTAGAAGGTGATGGGGAGCATACGACAGTAAGGAAGCATCAAGATGTTCTTGACATCGCCAGCGAGCTCGAGGGCGGACGCACGAAAAGCGAGTTGAAACAAGACCTCCTCTTGCTAGACACACAAAACAGAGAACAGAATGTCATGAAGAAGATGGCTGAAGGTTCCATAAGGCTTGTTGTCCGCCTTTTGGCGATGGTTGACGTCGGTCCTATCCCCCATGACCGCACTCAAGGTCACGCTCCCCTTGATTGGTCCAATGAGCAGCACGACTTGAAGACCCTCCTCAGAAATCAGTTCAAGGAAAGCTGCTCCATTCCAGATACATCGAAGTTTGGAAGGCTCTTCAATGCTCTCAACATTCGACGATACGCCGGTCTGAAAATTCTATGGACTGACAATCTTGCCAACCACCTACGACTCGTCGACGACGACACCGCACTATGTGTTTTCCACCATGTGACATTCCTCAGAGGCCAGGATAGGTAGGAGATGAAAATTTGGACCTCTACACATCGCACTGAATAACATTGTCAGTACAATATTTCCGCAAGGGCTCCTAGAGGAGACAGTGCAAACACTTGCACTATTGTTCCCTCGCTATGATAAAGATATACAAAAGTGGCTCGAACGCGAGGCCAGATCCGTTCAAGAGACTACATGTCTCGACTTAGGTCTTCTGAAGCTAGACCGACTCATGCCACAGGATCGCAGGATCGAAAAGTTCAAATTTTGGCGCGACGAACTCATTGAACTGAAAGAGATTTTCGAACAGCCGGGAATCAGCTCCATATCGCAGTTCTGGTATGATCGAAGAAATAGAGGCCAGTGGTATACTTTCTGGATTGCTATCTTGGTTGTACTTCTTACTGTCTTCTTTGGGCTGGTTCAAAGTATCGAAGGCGCGATGCAGGTTTTCAAGGGGTATCATCCCACTGGAGGCTGATGTGCATCTATACATGATTATGCGACGCATGTAACAATAAAACTCATAAACCAAAGCAACCCCAGGAACTATAGCGAAGTGAAGTCATGTAATAAGACTATGCCACAGGAAGCAAATGGCAAGGCAAAAGACAGAACAGAGTATGAAGCTGATCACTACAAACCTCTCATAAGCGCCAATCTCTTAACCACCCTCTCCCCAAACGCCCACTGTAGCCTCGCCCCAACCCGTGCATCCTTCTCATTACAATTCACCTCCAACCCAAACCCCTCAGGACCCTGCAAACACGCCCAAATCACGCTCTGCATCGTGACACCCAGATGCCCTTTAACAAACTTGCCATACCGCGGATCATCCAGCAACTTTCTCCGCGCGCCAGACGTCTCCTTCGGCTTGGCTCGGCTGGCGTCGGCGATGTCGAGGATGCGCTCAATGGGCTGCCAGTATGCGATCTCGAGGAGCACGACGCCGAGAGAGTACAGGTCGAAGCTCTTCCGGAAACTGTAGCCGGCTTGCGTGAGTGGGTGTCGGTATAGATCTGCAGCGGGATCGTCGGAGGGGCGCTGCGTCATGTCGTCGCGGTCTGCGGGGCGCGAGTATTCGAAGCCAGAGATGTAGGGGTCGGAGTAGTTGGGTGTGGGGTCTTGGGATTCGGATTGGGATTGGTTCTGGAAGAAGAGGATGTTGGAGGAGCGGAGCCCTTTGTGTAGCCAGTCCACGGCGTGGAGGCGCTCGACAGTTTCGCAGAGGAGGCGCATGAGGATTATGCGGTCGGTCAGCGGGGGCATGTCGGTGTCGAGGAGTGAGCGAAGGGTGGTTGGGCTTTCGTCTTTGGGT
The DNA here is from genome assembly GCA_004335285.1 of Ascochyta fabae. Lineage (NCBI taxonomy): Eukaryota > Fungi > Ascomycota > Dothideomycetes > Pleosporales > Didymellaceae > Ascochyta > Ascochyta fabae. The sequence continues at coordinate 10,866 of SATU01000248.1, forward strand.
ACGAAATCGGGCTTTGCGAAGACGAAGCCATAGCGATCGTGGTTGTCGTCGTGGAAGTATCCAAGACACTCGGGAGCACGGAATTGGACTATCTTGTTCATCTCTTTGAGTAGTGCAGCAAGTGTGGTGATACGCTCGTGTACTTTTTCTTTGACGTCCTCCAAATGTGCAAGACCCGGTTCAGTGACCTTCCATTCGATCCATACGCTCTTGTTCCTATATGTGCCTTCAGTGCGATCTGCTTCATCAACATCCTCCAGATTTTGGAAAGCTTGGATGCCAGCAAGGTCGATTTGAATGTCCTGGATTTCGCCGGCTGAATGGTTGAGGTCGATACGTTCGGTGAAATTAGCAGTCATGTCTCTGATTCCGTTCCTGCTTTCAGACTGTAAATTGACTGCTGCGAATTGTGCCAAAGCCGCGAGCGGCTGTGTGTGCGGGTCGCGCGCAATGGAACGACCGGTTTGTAGCCCGTATCCGGAGTCTGCCCCATTCGTGAGAGTAGAGTATGGCGACGGTGGTATAACGCGTTGTGATTGAACGATCTGTACCAGATTCTCCACAGTGCGATTTAGGAGCACAATCTGATATTGAGTGCGGATTTGCTCTTCTCGTACACTGTCGCGCTGGGCTTTGTCGAGTGCTTCGTGCAACTTGTTGTTGAAGTGCACCAGGTCGGCGACCAAACCTTCCGCCTTCTCCCTGTCCAACGACGCCCACTTCAACCTCCGAGGAGCAGATTTGAGCTGCTCTGTGAACTTGCGGACTTTTTGTAGCAAATCGTCCGTTTGAGGGAATTGAATGGCATGCTGTCCTTCCGAACCGTCCTCAAGTTGTCGCTCAGCATCAAAGACGAACGGCTCCCGTCTCTCTACCAGCAGCGGACTGGCCAGCTTGGCATATTTACTGTCCAGGCGGCCGAAAGAGAAGAGCAGCTTTTGCTGTTGCTCTAAAACACCCATAATGAGGTTCTTTGACATGTGGTTGAGAACAAGCGTCTCGTCCGTGTAGTCCAGGCCAATGGATCTGGCCCAATCAAACAGTCGGTGCTCCTCAATCTTGACCTTGATCAGTATATTTTGATACGATTTCTCTAGGCGGCAAGCATCCGCGATGAGTTCGTAGCCTTGAGCTGATCAGCCAATTGTTGTGTTTCAGTGGGTGTGGTCCCTACCTTGGATGCATCCTGCGAAGGCTTGGAAGAAGAAAGAAACACCGCCAATTGCCAGACCAGGGATCTCGAGTCCTGCCATGTTGACTGATTCACAAACAATCTGAAGAAGCGGGGTGTTTGCTGAAGGGAGAACAGCAGACAGGCTGACAATTAACCATGTTACCCGCACAAGGCTGGCTTCTACGGCATGTACCTACGCGCTCAGCCCCACCAGCTGAGTTCTACTGCAAGCCCCAGGCCAATAGTTCATGGCGAGGTGGAGTCCGGTGAATGTGATGGAACGATAGCCTGGGCTCTGTGGAACAGATGTCGTAGCCTGCTACTGTGGAACAGATGTCGTAGCCTGCTACTGTGGCCGAAGAGTTTCGACATCATCGTTGTGGTGTGGGAGGGCAGATGACGCCTTGAGGAAGCCGCGAGCGCCACAGAATTGCTGCGCCACCACACGTGCCTGTGAACGAACTCAACTGAGCCCTGACCACGCACCGATGGACAACCAGGCCTAGACACAGTCTGGTTTCGCGATAATTAATATGTCGCCTGTAATAATGGTGTAGTAGTTGAAGGTGTTGAGCGATCAACTAGTGCTAGCTCCGTCATCTAGACCCTGTCAGTCTGTCTGACGATGTCACTGCCACGCTCCTCAAGCTTTCCCCAAACCTACTCCGCGCACCTTTGGTAATGGTGCTCGAGATCCTGAATCCATGGCGCAGCCCCAAAGATGACTTTGAACCCGCGCCCCTCCCCGCTCTGTTCTTCCGGGCTCCTGTGAAACTTGTCCTCTACCAGGCCTACCAGCTACTAAACGTGCTACGCTCTCCACCGAAACCCCCCCAGCCGCCAATCCGCATAGTATGCATATCGGACACGCACAACCACATCCCGGATGACGTACCGCCCGGCGACATGCTCATTCACGCGGGGGATATGACAAACGGGGGAAGCGTAGAGGAGATACAAGCGCAGATCGACTGGCTCTCCTCTCTCCCACACAAGGAAATCATAGTCATAAGCGGGAACCACGACACGTACCTAGACCCACGCACCCGGCCCTCGCTTTCGTCTGCGCAGCGCCACGGCAGTTTGGAATGGGGGAGGGTGCACTATCTGCAGCACAAACTGCTCACGCTCACGGTCACAGCAGAAGACACGTCTTGGTCCGCAGATTCGCGCACGCCGTGGCTGAGGAATGCTGCGCCGCAGCGGAGACTGCGTGTCTATGGCGCTCCGCAGATTCCGGCTTGTGGGCCCATGAGCGTGCATGCGTTTCAGTATGCGCCGGGGAGCGATGCGTGGAGCGAGACGGTGCCAGAGGATGTGGATATGCTGATCACGCATGCGCCGCCGAAGTACCATTTGGATCTTGCGATGCCGACAGGACTAGGGTGCGAACACCTGCTTGAGGAGGTCAAGAGGGTCAAGCCGGTGTTGCATGTCTTTGGACATGTGCATTGGGGTGCGGGGAGGGAGGTGGTGCACTGGGACAGAGCGCATGAGGCGTACATCAAGGGAATGGGGACCGAGTCAAAGTACACGAGGGGAGTGCTGAATCCGGGGTTGTGGTGGAACGTCGTCAGGGTGTTCTACCGCGGGCTGAGGGAGTTGCTGTGGGACAGAGTGTGGGGTGGGCAGAGCACGCACACGATCCTCGTGAATGCCGCGCAGACGTACGGCAACACGGGCAAGCTGGGCAACCCGGTCCAGGTGGTTGACATGTAGCACGACTTGGAAATTCACAGCCGCAGCACAGTCATGGTAATCGTGATGCATCAAACACAACAGCACTTCATTGTCAGGAATCTTTTCGAGCAGGAAAGGATTCTGTTGCTTTACCCTGACTACCCCATATCGCTACGGATAAGCCAAGTTCAACATGGAGACCAGGCGGTTTGCCGTTCCCCGCGACTTTGTTGTGATTGAGGTCATGAAACATGAACCATAAATCGTGCTGCCATTGCATATACCGGAGTACTGCCATGCCATGCTCCACCCAGCCAAACACATGCTTTGCGCATATGCTCAGAGACGGCGACCACGGCGACCACCCTTCCTGCGTGTCGAGTCGGAAGGTGTGGGGGTAACGTCCTCGATACGTCCAATGCGCATGCCAGCGCGGGCAAGAGCGCGGAGAGCGGACTGGGCACCGGGGCCGGGGGTCTTGGTGCCGTTACCACCGGTGGCGCGGATCTTGACGTGGAGGGCGGAGATGCCGAGCTCCTTGCAGCGGGCGGCTGTGTCTCGTTAGCCTGGCATGTTGGGGGTCTGACTTCGCCATCTACGTACCGACGTCCTGGGCAGCCAACATGGCGGCGTAGGGGGAGGACTCGTCACGGTCGGCCTTGACCTTCATGCCACCGGTGACACGCGAGATGGTTTCGCGGCCAGACAGATCGGTGATGTGGACGAAGGTGTCGTTGAACGAGGCGAAGATGCGGGCAACGCCGAAGACGAGCTCGCCCTCACGGACCTGGGGACCAAGCTGTGCGAGCAGTTAGCATGCATGCCAATTGCGCGTTCGTCTTCGCCTTCGCAGTCGCAAATAGCGGTGCCATCGTACCTGGATGTTCTCCTGCGCACCGCGCTCGACCTTCTTCTTGGGAGGCATGTTGACTGTGTATTCGTGACTGGCTGACGTTCGTGACGAGTGCGGAGTCGTCGTCGAACTTTGGCAATTATTGACGTGGGCCGCACCGTTAAGCGAGCGCCGCTTAGTCACGCCGCTAGCGCGGTAGAAAAGTCATCTCTTCGCGCGCCGCAACACCTCCCACCCTTCACCATGGGCTGATCACCGGGCTCCAACACACGCACTGCAGTGTGCACCGCAATCAACATGGCTGATGGCAAGAGCGTCGGTATCATCGGCATGGGCGACATGGGCAAGATGTACGCCCGCCGGCTGAGCGCGGCTGGATGGAAGTGAGTGCGCGGCACGGGTCTTGCAGCTTTGCACTTGGTAAGTCAGCTCCCACCTCTCCCCCTCCCCTTTCATGATGACTGTGAGTGCATTTGGCTCGAGTGTGGCGCACGACTCGACTGTCACCGTCTTGGTTGGCAGTAATTAGGCGTGTTGCTGCCAATGATGTGAATTCTCGCTACCTTCAATTATACAACTCTGATCCCAACAACTTCTTCGCACTGTTCACACACCATGTGTTTGCACCTTGCTAACCAGTGCCCACAGATGAGCGACGACTGACGCGACTGAAGGGTCAACGCCTGCGACGTCCCTGACAAGTATGACACGCTGGTGGAAGAGTTCAAGGATCTTGTAGGATAGTCTAGTACATGACCAATAGAAGCATGCTGAGACTGCTCCAGCCTAACGTTGAGATTATGCGAACCGGCCACTTTGTCTCCCGGTGCAGCGACTACATCATGTACAGCGTTGAGGCAAAGAACATCGACGCCGTTGTGGAGGCGTTTGGGCCGTGTATGCCAGTTTTTAGTGTGAATTGGACTGTGACTGACCGTGAGCAGCCACCAAAGTTGGCGCCATTGTCGGCGGTCAGACATCCTGCAAAGCCCCAGAGATCGCAGCCTTCGAGAAGCACCTCCCCGCCGATGTCAGCATCGTATCCTGCCACTCCCTCCACGGGCCCGGTGTGGACCCCAAGGGCCAGCCACTCGTCCTGATCAAGCACCGTGCCTCAGATGCCGATTTTGCCTTTGTCGAAACTGTCCTCTCCTGCCTGCAGTCGAAGCACGTCTACCTGACGCGCGAACAACACGACCGCATCACCGCCGACACACAAGCCGTCACACACGCCGCCTTCCTCAGCATGGGCGCCGCGTGGTCTGCCAACAACCAATTCCCTTGGGAAACGCCGCGCTACATCGGCGGCATCGAGAACGTCAAGATCAACATCACCCTGCGCATCTACGCGAACAAGTGGCACGTATATGCCGGCCTTGCGATCCTGAACCCAGATGCCCAGAAGCAGATCAAGCAGTACGCCGAGTCCGTAACGGAGCTATTCAAGTTGATGCTCGCGGGGAACCGAGAGGAGCTGTCCCGTCGCGTGTATGCTGCGCGCGAAGCCGTATTTGGCGGCACGCACGAAAAGAAAGAAGGCCAGGAGCTGCTACTGCGCGACGACCTGCTAGATCGATTCAGCCTAGGCGAGATGCCAGAGCGCCGATTGAGGAACAACCACCTCAGTCTCCTCGCCATCGTAGACTGCTGGTGGAAACTCGGCATCGTACCCTACGACCACATGATCTGCTCCACACCCGTAAGCCTCACATCACATCACACAACCCATCTCCACTCCACTAATCCCCACCCAGCTCTTCCGCATGTGGCTCGGCATCACCGAGTCGCTGTTCCGCAATACCACGCTCCTCGAAGAAGCCATCGACACTGCCATCGACGACAACACGTTCCGCGCCGACGACCTCGAGTTCACCTTTGCTGCGCGCGACTGGAGCCAGCGCGTCAGCCTGGGCCATTTCGACGCGTATCGGGAGAAGTTCGAGGGCATTCAGAAGTACTTTGAACCTCGCTTCCCGGAGGCGACGAAGCTGGGCAATGAGATGATTCGTGCGATTTTGGAGAAGACGAAGGAGGAGTGAGGGAGTGGACGTTTGTAGGCGGAGTCTTGGAGTAGTTTGATTACTCGGTCAATGCTATTGGAGCTCTGAATGACGATGGTCTCTGTGATGTGATGGTCTTTGGGCTGTGATGTGGAAATGATGTGGAAGTGGGGAATACGGGAGGCGGTCAGTGCGAAGTACTGGAGAGTTTGCCATCTGTTAAGAAGCTAGAGGACTACGGTATACTAATGGTCAAGATACAGCAGTTGCAGAATGTGGGGAATATTGGACTCAGTAGCTTCAACGGCCTCGTCACCAGCCGTTTCGTTGGCTTCATCCAACGCCTCCCGCCAGTCTGGGACCGGCTCAACCTTCTCGCCCATCCACCAGCCCAGCTGGCTGTCTACTGGGAGCTGGTCACCCCACTCCTGGTTTCCGTCGGTGTCGGCGGAACCAAAAACGTCCTCGAAGTTTCCGGACGTTCCCGCCCAAGTGTATGTGGCGCTGTGCCAGGAGTCCATGTCTGAGCTATAGCGTGTTAGCTGGGTAACAGAGGTGGGTGGCTTTGATGTGAGCTTACGGCGGCACTATGATGTAAGAAGAGAGTAGGAGAGTAGGAGAGTAGGCGAGAGAAGAAGACTAGGTGGAATTACAGCAGGTAATTTATCTACAACGTTCTCCCGGCAGCGCGTAGCTTCAGGCCACTGTGATCCTCCTTCACCTCAAATTTTCTCCTGTATTCCTTCACTCCAACTCAACAACAGTCATTCGACTACTTTTTCTGGAGCCAGCTCGTCATGGTAGTCTGACCTGAAGCCAGCGGCTTCTTCTTCTTTGGCACCACCTTGCCCTTCTCCTTTGTTCTCGGCGGCGACTTCGCCTCGGGGCTGCGCTCCCTGCGCGCGGGGACGATTGCCGCTGGAGGATTCTGAGGTGCTGCAGGGACATGGGGGCTTGCCTCTGCGGCATTTTTGGTGGCTTCAATGGCCTCAGAGGCTTGGAGAGCCTCTTCATCGGCCGCTTTACTGGCTTCGTCTTCTCACCCTCCCACCAGCGTAGGTCGTTGTCGCCCGGGAGCTGGGCCCCGTCTTCTTCAGCGTCGTCGCGGCTTCCAACATCCTCGAGGCGGGAAGACGGCCCGCGTAGGTGATTACGGTGCTATGCTGTGCTTGAGGGGAAAGCTCCTGTGTCGGGTTAGCTGTGAGAGTGGACTGGCCTTCTTTGGTATCGCACTGGCCGTTGTCATCGTTTTCGAAGCTGTGCGAAGCACCTGCGTACCTTATAGCACTGGGATACCGGATTTCCGTTGCTGAGCTGTGGAATTGTGTTGGTTCAGTACGAAGAATGGTTTTAGCGTGAGCTTACGGTAGCATTGTATGTATAAAAAAAGGTGAGGCTTGGTGTCGCGAGATTGAACTGTTCAAGAGGAGTGGAGGAAGTCAGACAGTAAAGAGCAGGCGGAGAATGCAATCATGCTGCTATTTTAGGCAGGCAATTTCGGTCTTCACCTTGAGCCTGCAGTAACGGTGAACGTGAGAGGAGGTTGAATCCAGTAACGCCAGCTAAACAACTCTATAAACGTCCAGATCGTAGTGCAAGTCACTAGATCCATTCATCTTGCTAATTGAACTGCAAAGTAGGGAGATGTAGTGTAAGGCGAAGATAGCACCAATATTCATCAGCAATAACAGCTTTATTATTACGGTTAGTATTATCTACTTGACTAGCTCTTGCGGACAAAGTCAAATACTTCAACTTTTCAAACAACTCATCTCAGAGCTTCTGTCAGCTTTAGTGGTCTTAGGAACCACAAAGTGTTTGCCGTTAAGGACGCTGGTAACTACAATGCTGCACACTTTCCCCACATCAGCGCCAGCATCTGTCCTAGTTCCTGTCTGCTTATCTCAAGGACGCTGTAGGCGTCCAGAGCAGCCGCAAAGCGGCCAACACCACACCTACTCTATCAAATAGCTTTAAATAAGTAATTTTGGGGATGTGGCTTAGTGGAGGAGCGCCCGCGTGCAGCTTCTTGCTAAATTGGAGAGAGATGTCGTTTTGGCAAGCGAAAGCCGCGGCTCGCTCTGGGCACACGAGCCATCACCAGCATTTGGCTGATTGATGCATCCCTCCAAGATCTATTCCATCAACGAAGAGCGAGATCAGCATGGCACCCATATTAGGATGCCCAGGTCTTCACAACTACAACTCCCAAATTTGTGAGTTGCTTGAACATCTAGCTGAGCGCTCTCATTCAGCTTGTACTTCTACGAACTTCTACGATTAGGTAGTTCATACATTGAACCCAGCACAATAACGCTCTTACTTATACAGAACCAAGTGATGGTAGGTGTGGTGTGTATGGACAGGCAAAAAGATATAGCCCCAAGACCAAAATGTGGAGAAGCAGGTGATCGAAACCTGGGCCTCCCGCAAACTATCAGACACTCGAAGTCGTAACTCCAAGAAGATGCAAAGCGGGCGCTCTACCACTGAGCCACATCCCCAAAATTACTTATTCAAAGCTATTTGATGGAATAGAAGTTGTCTCTATAATATATGATTTCATTTTGAGCATCATGGTACAGATTCGGAACGCGACATAGGTGGGGTAACACTGATCTGGCCGAGGTCAAGTAAGAATCCAACTAGAAGATGCCGGGCGAATACCTATTTACCTTTGGGGATATTGCGTGATCTGGATCCCTCAAGATCAACATGCTGACCTTGGATGGGGTTAGTGAAATCTGCAATCGTGTCAAGATGCGAGCTCACGGTGTGTATTGTGGACGTGGGATTGTAGACAACATTTTGTATTGAGGAATTCAGATCCAGATGTGGGTTTGAGCTGTAGGCGTCACCAAAACTGGACAAGGGTAGCAATTCTGCTAGGATGATAGGTAGAATTGCATCTCGTAACGAACGTGCAAACATGCAAGATAAGGCGCTGGAGGTACTCAACATGCTAACCGCCGCCTCAACTCTCGCTCAGACTCATCCCCGGCCGCCAGTACTTGTACCGCTCGGCCTCCTCCTTCAGCGTATGCGGCTGGTGCTCGGCCAGTGCCCTCTCGAAGTGACACATGCGAATCATCGGCTCGCTCTCAGGCGCCTTCTCGTAGTCTGAAATCGCCATTTCTACAGCCACCGCGCACAAGCCCTTGATGTCTGCGCCGCTGCTGCCCTCGGTACGCTGCGCTACCGTGTCCAGGTCTACATCCTCTGCCAACGGACGCTTGCGCGTGTGGATCTCTAGGATTTGCTTGCGCGCCTCCAGCGTGGGCAGCCCGATGTGGATGTGTGCGTCGAAGCGGCCGGTGCGGATCAGTGCCGAGTCGAGGATGTCGGGGCGGTTGGTTGCACCGATAATGAATACGTCTTTCAGCGCCTCGATACCGTCCATCTCGTTCAGCAAGGTTGCGACGACGTTCAATCCGCTGTCTTGCGTCTTCTCACGCGACTTGCCGATGCTGTCGATCTCGTCGAAAAAGATGATGCACGGTTTGGCGGCGCGCGCTCGCCTGAACACGTCCCTGATGGCGCGTTCGGATTCGCCGACGTACATCTTGATCAGTTCGGAACCCTTCACGGCGAGGAAATTTTGGTGGGATTCTGTGGCCACGGCTTGCGCAATGAGCGTTTTGGCACAGCCGGGTGGGCCGTACATGAGCACACCTTTCCGGGATTGAGGGCCGCCGAACTTGGAGTCGAGGTCGGGATGCTAGGGATGCGTTAGTGTGGGCTATAATGGTCTGAGTTGAGAGACATGCCTTGAATGGGCGGATGGTGATTGCTTCGAGAAGGGCGCGAACGTGGTCCAAACCGGCGATTTGACCCCACTTCACCTTTGGCACCTCGAGGATGCTGTCTTTGAGGACGGTGGGTTGGACCTGGTCAATTACAGCATCGAAGTCGGATTGCGTGACAAAGTCCCCTGCTTCCAGGACTTCACCAAGTGTGAGCTTCTGCGCATCCTCCAGGCTCTCGTACACTTCCTGCACGCGGTGGTTACGCGCGAGACCGCAGAGTTTGTGGATGTCCCGGCCCACGAAGCCGTGTGAGCGCTCTGCAACAGCCGTGAAGTGAACGTTCGAGGTAGCTCGTTCTGGACCAATGATCTGGCGTAGAATGTCTTCGCGTTGCGCCAGGTTTGGTGGAAAGATCTCCAGCTCTGCTTTGAAGCCCGAGGTCGTGCGTAGACTGGAATCGATATCGTAAATGCTACGAGCGGCTGCTGCGACGACCACTTTGCTTCCTTCCAGCTTCGCCAGCTCAGAGCGCAGCTTGCCCACAAGAGTTTCGGCTTTCTCAAGAAACTTGTCAAGGTTGTCCATCAAGACTAAACTCGGCTGGTTCTCCTTTGCTGCCTCAAAGGTATCTTCAATGCCTGCGACTTGGTTCTTCGGGTGTGTCTCGAGACTCAGTCGCTGCACATGGTTCCACGGGCCTTCTGCTAGTCGTTTGAGTAACATGCTCTTACCGGTGCCCTCAGGCCCATGGAAGAGAAAGGTGGTTGGTCCGAGGAGATGCTGGTCAGGAAGAGCAGAGGCAGCGTTTGAGAAGAAAAAGAGGCTCTTATTGATGGTTGCGATGTGTTCTGACAGACCTCCAATCCCGTCACTGCTCAGCTTGAGGACCTTTGGGTCGGGCTTGGCAGGCTGTTCAGTGGGTGGCTGAGTAGTCTGCTGAGCAGGAGGTTCGTCCAAGGCTACGACTTGAGTGTTGACTGGATCGAAGTACAGCGCACACTTCTCGTCTGGCTGAGGGTCGATACTCTGCACAATGAGGTGTAATTTCGACGTCTTCTGCTGCTCTTTCGGTCCCTTTGCTTGCACCTGCAGACTGCATCCAGGCAGCACAAGTTCGACATCTACGAGTGCATACCGAGCCCAGTAGAGCAGCTCGTCGGTCGAGGGAAACTTGGCATCCTGCTCCAAAGTCTCTGGATACGCAACTCGAACACTGGTCAACGGCTTCCACGAGTCAGTGGCCTTCTCGATCCACACTGGATCGTTCAGTGACAGGCCACACTGCTCTTTAAGCAAGTCGGTGACTTTGGCAATGGGCTTGTTGGCTGGATTTGTGCCAGCAGCGGTCCAAGCAATACCGTAGCCCTTGAAACCCGCCAGCGTCTTCAATCTGATCAGGTCGCCATTGGCGAGGCGGTGGTTTCTCAGCTCTTTTGGCGAGACGTGAACTCGAAAAGCAGCCTCAAGCGCATTGCCGGGTGTGCTTGGCGGGTTGCGCTCGAGCGGCCGGAGAGTGAAGGCCACACTCATGGAAAGCGAGCCGTCTGTGTTTGTGAGTGGCAAGATAGTCGCTCGTTGTGGTAGAAAATGTGCATGACTTGACTAAGCGGGATGCGCTAGTTCCCGAAGCGGACAGGTGTCTGAAGTTTGCAGCAACGCGAAGCGCGTGTCTGGCTCGCAGCGTGCCATGTGACGAAGCGACAATTGATGCCACCGCCGTGCTTTCCTCGACATCTGCGGCCATGTCGACCTCTATGGAGCGCTCACCAGGTCCGCTTCGCCTCCGACAGGCCCGAGAGGCCCGGCAGACCCTCGACCGCCGACGGTGATGCTCCTGGAAGGGCGCGACAGAGGAACCTTCCCGGCGAGCTCACTTTTGGGTCCAAGACAATTCCAGCCTCTGGTCTTGCGGCAAGAGAGCTGGGTGTGCATAGCCGGAATGGGAGATGGAGGCGCGACTCTGTAGCTGCGCAGCCCCGGAATAGCACCCAAACCAACACCACCCAGAGCAGCACCATCCAAACCAACACCACCCAGAGCACCACCCAACCCAACACCACCCAACCCAACACCACCCAAACCAATACCACCCAAATCAATACCACCCAAATCAATACCACCCAAATCAATACCACCCAAAGTGGCACCACCAAGAGTCAGACCAAGAGTCAGACCAAGAGTCAGGCGCAGCGGATGAGAGAAGCTCTCGGCGCGACCAGCACAACACCACGCCCGGATACACACACATCGCTCGCTGCCAAGGAGAGTGCACCTGTTACAGACGCCATTGCGGGTGCTCCGGAAAAGAAAGTGCAGTTAGAGCAACGACAGCAGTCTGAAGTATCAAGGGAAACCGAGGAGGAGCTTCGTGCCAAGCTGAAGGAGTTCGAGGACCAGCTGGCGTTGCTGCGGAAGAAACTGGAGGCAGGGAACAGCGCAGAATCGGTAGCCACTACGCAACCGGCCAAGCAGTCACCAGCTGGCGCACGCACTGTGAACGCTCAAGAGACTGCAGCCAAGGTTGAAGACGCTGGCAACACGCCGCCCAAGACGAAACGATTGGCCAAAGACCGAAAAAGCACAGCCACGGCCAGGCCTGCACAGACTCTCAAAACGGACAACAGCACACTTGCACAGCAGATCCAGGCGCAGTCGAGCTCGATGAGGTCGTCCAGCCACCGATTGTCTGCTCAACCTACATGGCAACCACCCTCGAAAGCGTCTGATGAGGTCAGCGAGCAATCTCTCCTAGAAGAACTGTTCCCAGAAGCCAGCAGCCAGGTCCAGGCCGAACCCTCAGACAGACGACCCTCCCCACCGAAGCTCGACCTCCCCGCGCCCGACGCAAACCCGCACATCCGTTTGACGCTCTCTGATACCAGGACAGACAAGGAGAAGGCGATTGACGTCTTCCGCAAGAACGGTGAGCAGACGACGATCCTGCAACTCTCAAACTGCAGCACCGCCCTTACAGAAGCCGACTTCCGCCGCCTGATCCCCAAGGGCCTGCACATTGAGTCGTGGTCTCGCGACGGCCACTTCTACAAGATTATTCCCGGCCGCGACCCTCTCTCCCTCGAGCGCCTGCCCTTCTACTACCTGCTCTTCCATACCCCCGCCTCGGCCCTTGCATACCAGAACAACGCCTCCAGGCTGTCCAAACTGAGCGCCCTCCACGCACCGAATGGCATTCACTCAGCCATAGCTCCACCCGCCGGCTTTCTCGAGAACGGCGAGGACATACAAGCCGCGACAAACTCATTCGTTCTGCACCCAAACGGCCACAAGCTCAATCTGAGGATGGTCATGCAGCCCTACAACCGCGCCCTACGCTCTCTCATCGACGCCGGGGGCTACAGTCCCATTGTGCCACACACAGACGCGCAGGGCAAGAAGATCCACCGCGTGCTAATGCACATCGACGGCTACGAGCCCAGCCACTGGGACCTCTGGCAGATCATCAGCCGGCACGCGCACGCGCACGGCATCATGTGGCCCTTCCACAACGACCACGCCGGCGCCGTACGCCGCCTGCGCGACACAATCAACCTGCGCACCGTCAGCAAAGCAAAGTTCCAGGCCACCGCCTCCACAAACCCGCGAGCTGCTTCGTCGCCCCTCACCACCACTACCCGCACCGATGACCTCGAGTACGAGGACCCGCGCATCGAGGCTTTCCTGTCTAGCTCCTCTGGTGATGACGATGCAAAGCAGACGAATCAGCTCGTCATGAACCGCGTGTACAACCGGTGGATTGTCGAGTTTGAAGACGAGGATGCGGCGCGCAGGTTTGCCATTATGTGGCATCGTGTTGTGTTGCCTGATGCTAAGGAGAAGACGGGCGCGTGGAGAGATGGCGAGGAGGTCAGGTGGGTAGGGACCGAGTATTTGTGCTAGTGTGGTAGTGTGGTAGCTCAGGGAGGGGTCTAAAATGAGTGGTTGTGTTGATGTGTATAGTAGTGTATATACCCTGGTTTCAAGGCATGTAGAGTAATCGAGTATTGTAAAGTTCAGGCTTGTATTGCTCTGTCTATCTTAAAATGTGGCACACGGCCGGGTATCATATCGTATCAAATCGAATCCTTCTCTTCCCTCACTTCAACCCCCCACCCGTAATGAAAGCAGGACTCCAATACTCATTCTCCCCCGCCTGACAATCCACCCACACCAGACTATCCGCCATAAGATCCTCCACCACAGCCACAGCCCTCGGACGTCCCCAACCCAAATTCAGCTGCAACATCGACACCGTCACATAGCCCATAACCTGCACGACCTCGAGCACCGTACTCTGATCCGTATTCAACTCCTTGGGCACACTGCGAATCAAACTGCGATGACCAATCTTGACGATCCCAAAACAACTCCCCAGCGGCTCCAGCGCCTTGACCGCCTGCGTGATATCGTCATCGCTAACCGTCATGGCGCTGCCTATCGCGCGGCCACGGGAAATGTGTGTTTTCAAATCGCTGAGCGAAATCAGACCGCCGTTCTCAGCGCGCGTGGACCGGCAAATGTCGACGATGGTAACGCCGAGGTTGAAGTAGAAGTCGTGGACGCTGCCGCCTAGCAGACTGGCCCAGATGCTCTCGCCCCCGGCACTCCCTGATTTGGAACTCTTCGACCCAATGCCGGTCGACTTGCCGTCTTTGTGGTACGACGAGGCGAGGAAGTCGATGTTCAGCGCTGTGCACATGCGTGCGAATTCTGCGCGGAAGGCCGGGTTCGCGCGGATGTCTTTGCTGTGTGTCAGGGCGAAGTTGTGCACGAGCGATTGGAAGACGGAGAGCTGGGTTTCGAGGGATTGTGCGTTCCGGCTGCGCAGGGTTGCGCCGTGGGTGGTGTAGTGGTGCGATTGGAGGCGCGTCGAGGAGAGGGAGGAGAGGCCGGGGGTGCGGCGGCGGTCCATGGTGACGTGTGAGGATGTTGCAAGAGTGAAGGTGTGAGGATGTTGCAAGAGTGAAGGTGTGAGGATGTTGCAAGGGTGAAGGTGTGGTGTGGTGAGGCTGCTGTCGAGACGTGTATGTAAGCACGCGGAGTGACTGCAGGGCTGCGACGAGGCGGACAGTGAGAAGGTTGTAGACAGTGAGAAGGTTGTGGACAGTGAGAAGGTTGTGGACAGTGAGAAGGTTGTGGACAGTGAGGAGATTGTGGACAGTGAGGAGCCTGTGGGGGTCGATGGTAGGACTGCCGCGTGTTGGAGACAAAAAGATGACGTGGGGTAGTGTCGAGCACCGAAGGAGAGCCTCACATAGAACGCGGGGCTGTTCCGCGGACGCTGTAGAACCTCGAGACACAGCAGTCGTGCAACAACAAATGCAGGCACCACTATATCCCATTCTCTTCGTGTCACCTCGCTGCCATTCTCACTCTTATCAGTTCCATCACTTCAATGCGCCCCAGCTCGACAGATATCGGTGACGGGGAAACCAGTCCTGATTAGAGCACGCAACGGATCGCCGCTGTGTCACGCGTGCTGATCTCTTCTGGCCAAAACGATGCTCACCGTGCTCATCAAAACACTGCAGAACTTCCAGCAACAACAAGAAGAGAAGCTGCCCGGAGCGTCAGGAAACCCTGTGCGCTAGGACCCTCCTTAACTACATCACGTATGGTTCTCCTCGGCGACGCAATCGGCGGTCCTTCCCGCCTGCACCATGCCCACCGCTCGTCAACGCTATCCGTTGCCCTGGCTCCACCAGACATGGCATTCTCTTAATAACCTGCAGGGACCCAACTCAGCTCACATCAATTGACTTTTGATACCCCTACCACACCAACACCATTCGCCTCCGCTGCCATATACGAAGATTTTTTATTTTTTTTCAATGTCGAGCTAACGTCGCCGCACGTGTCCTGGCGCCACTACCGTTTCTGGAATATACCATCTGCTACGATATCTGCACGCATCTCACTGTACAGCACCTACGTCGTCCAACATTCTGCGGCACACGGGGTTCGAGGAGTTGTTTCACGGCTCCGGGATGACTTCCTCCATCAACAGCTGCGTGCTGCTACTGGACCTGCCGCAGAGCGCGCTCGCTGGTATAGACCTGCTGTCCTTCACAACATCGCCCAGGTTCAAAGGCGTCAAAAATCTGCCCCCTGGCCTACACTTTGTCTTCGCGGCGAGCGACAGTGCCCTCTCGGTCAGGAACGGCGCGTGGTTCTATGTGACGCCTGGGACAGGCTCACCGCAAGTTTTCGTCAAGAGGTGGCATGAGCAGAATGAAGATCTCGTCGCCGAAACGTCTCAAACCGAAGTGCTGAGATGGAAGGCAAACCTGGGGAGCATCTGGAAAGACGGGCTGACACCTTATCGCCAAACTGTGCAAGAGGGGGACTCCGGCGCAGAAGGTGACTGGGAGGAAGAGTCGCAGGACTGGGATGAGCTCACTTCGAGAATCACGCAGACCCTGTTATCCCGGATATGCGGCCTCAACCCTGACCATTGGAGTTTGACATCTGCATCTTCTGGTCTGTTGGATTTGGAGTCGATACCGGGCCTTGAACTGAGCAGTTCCACTCAACACCCAGAAAAAGAGCTGGGATTCCTGCCGGTTGACTTGCGGCGGACGTGGAGAGTGGGAGCAACCGGGCGGGAACGGACCGAAGCAGCACAGGATAGATCCTGGTTCCTGGGAGATCTGATCGACAACCACAGCCAAGCAAGCGATAAGCGAAGTCGAGAGTTTGAGGTGCTTGGTGAACTGCAGTTCGCCTTCCTGATGATTCTGACACTCAACAATAACTCATGTCTGGAACAATGGAAGCGGATTCTGGTGCTGCTGTTCACCAGCCGACAAGCGATCAAGGAGCGTTCTCAGTTGTATCTGGAGTTGCTACAGACGTTGCGTGTTCAGTTGGGTCATTGCGTTGACATGGAAGGCTTCTTCGACATGAACGAGGTCGGCGGTGGCTTCCTGCGACCGCTATTCAGAAAGTTCCGAAAGAATTTGGATGACTTCGATGGAAAATGGAAATCAGACTTGATGGACGAACTGGACGAGCTGGAGGATTATCTTCAGAAACAGTTCGGCTGGGAGCGTGGTGATTCATTCGTCAAGCGCGGCATGCTCGATTTGGAGGACGGCGAGCGTGTGGAGATGGATGTCAACGACGCAGATGAAGACGACGAAGCTGGCGACTACGCTCCGACGATCGTCGAGTTAACCCCAGCACAGCTTGACGAGTTGAACGGAAGCGATGTCGGCTCCAAGAAGAATACAGCCGAAGACTCGGAGGAGGAGGCTGATCTCGACGACATGGACGAGCGGTATTGATGTGACCGGTGAACGAATTTAGTCGTACATGGGCGCCATTACCGGTCGGTCGCACTACATTCCGCATCGATCAACACACAAGTGCTGATGCTGCGCGAAACGGAGCTTACCTTCAGAGCCTGTCACACTTCACGTGCATTTCGCGTGTCCGCAAGCACGCCCTGTCGCAAAAATAGCAAAGCGGAAGCGCCTGTAAGAGCAGCGCTAACTCCATTCAACTCCTCACCGCCGATCATCTTGCGGTCAGCACAGCCTTGCGAATGCCAGCAAACAGCAATACCAATTGTTACATTCCTGAGCGAACCTCCTGTCTTCGTGAGCTCTCCACAGTTTGCAATAAATATCCGCAAACTCTCCAAGACCTCAATGCATGCACAACACCCGTCATACACCGTGATGCAGACACGAAATTATGTGTGAACAGCGCCAAGTACCAATTTCCTCGTGCAGCCTAGCAAGCCACCGCTTTGGGGGCCGCATCTAAAACTCGCCTTCCCCTGCACCGCCCGCACCAACATCACAAACCCTCCCGGTAAGCCTCAAGGCGGAGTAGTGCACTCAAACCGCCCACCTCATCCAACGACGTGTAAAACCTTCGCTGCCATGATTGGCTGCAGCCTCTCAGCTGAGCTGAGTGTAACCAAACGCGTGCCTGTTAGGCGACTGATCGCCGCCCAAATGAGGGCTGTGCCCGCGCCGCACCCTCACAGGGGTTGAGGCGGTACGCCTTGAAGTGCTGGGAAGTGGTCATATAAACGTTGCCCGTGAGTCTTGTGGAGATTGGTAGATTTGCCTTTTTTTCAGCTGCTGTGCCGGGTTTTACTCTTTCTCTTGCTCCACGAGTCTATCATCCCTCTGTTTGATTTGGTTCTTGACCGTTCGAATCTCAGACTTTAGAGTATCAGTTTAGCTTACAGCAACGACAAGATGGAGAAGCAAGGTGGTGAGTAACCGTATTTTCTTGTCAAACTATGAGCGTGAGCTCCTACAACCCTCAGCAGCACGAAACTTCCAGTTCTTTGTATGTAACATACTGACCCCCTCCCTCCCAGTCCCCATGCAGCAATACCCCCAATCGCCCGACCTAACAGGGCACCCCCAACCGCCCGTCTACCACCAAGACCCCAACGCGCAATACCAGCAACAACAGCCGCACCCGCAGCAATACGCACAGCCGCACCCGCAGCAACCGCAGTCTCCCCCGCCACAGCACGCGCAGGCGTACGAACAGCAGCAGAAAGCGTACCCGCACCACGAACAGCAGCCAGGCATGCCGCCGCAGCAGCCCTCGGGCACCGTGTACCAGAACGCCACGCCGATAGCTAGTTTGAACCGTGGACCTGCGCCCGCGGATTGTCCGGCGTGTGGTCAGCGCGCGATGACGAATGTTGCGTTTGAGACGGGCAATACTACGCAGTGAGTTCTTTCCTCCATTCTCTCCTTCCTTTCCTTCTTCTTTCCTGGATGCTCTTTCAATGCTAGAGAACTCCATTCTTCATACGATGCTTGTAGGAGTGGTAATCGCTAACGTATAACAGTGCCTGGGCTTTCGGTCTTTGCTGTCTCGCTTGCTTGGGATGTATTCCGTATGTTATGAACAGTCTCAAGGATGTTCAGCATAAGTGTGGTCGCTGTGGTGTCCTGCTGGCGACTTGGCATCGTAGCGGTACTACCGAGGTGCATATCCATTCCTAGACGAGGGCTGCGTATCTTCTCCTAGACGAGGTGGGTTGCGTAGGAACGGCGTTCGGGTGGGGAAGGGAGGAGAGTTTATGATACCATTGGAAAGGGAAGAGGGGCGTTGGGTGTGTATTGGAGGGTGGAGTGGATTTTCTTTTATCATACCCTCAATTTATGCGCGGTTGTTTCCTGCAAGCTTGCGAAATGCTTGGGATGTGAATGGTTCTCTGCGCTTACTTACCTCTTGCCTTCATTGTGCGTACTCCACACCACACCTCTCACCCTCCCTCCCTACAGTCTAGCAGGTCGTGTTGACCATAGCCTACCAGCACATTATTGATTTACGCATGGACACCGACAGTCAAATCTCGTTCGGCTCTCTGTCTCTGTTATGCTCTTCGAACAAAGTTCGTGCAGATAGCAATGTAATTACAATGCTTCTTCGTCGAGAGAGGGTATGACGGCAGCTCTGTAGGGTGTGCGATGCGGCATCTGAGATTGTTGTCTAAGTAGGCGGGCTGTGGACGTGCAGTTGGCGTGCGAATGTGGCTGTGTAAGAGAAATGCGTCAAAAAACCGTGTATAGTAGGTTGAATTGCTGTGGATTCCATAGTAAGCCAGGTTTGAGGTCATCATCCTTTGACTCTTTCTATTTATCAGAGGACATTGATAGTCCTGTTGAATGCAGATGGCTAGGGGACTAGGCCGGCCTACAGATGATGAGAGAGCTGAACGCGTGGAGTGCGACGCACAGCACACGCGTCGATCGCTGACCTACTCTTTGCCTATTGTGGTATCCCCAGAAACTCGCAGATCTTAATCGTGAGGCGGTGATCACTGGGCGATGACCGTGTACGAAGGTCTTCCATGTAGTAGCGCTGACGCCTGGCTTGAGGTTATGGGCCGTATGCGGGGTATTGCGAGGACGTGACAAGGCAGCTCTTTAATCACTCACTAGAGAAGCTTCATAGATATCATGCACTAGGCAGTGAATTGCAAAAGAATGTTGCGATATCTGTGCATCGTGATCAGGTCGAGATCTCCCTACTCAGCCAACATCAATTTTCCCGGATGACGTCAACCGCCCAACCCTGACACACAACCAACGCGCAACTTCCCTTGACACCGCGTTTGCAACCTTGAACACGGGAGTCGGCAGCATTGACCCACGATCCAGACTGTCCATTTCATCATAACTAAGGGCGTTCAGCCACACACAGGCCCACAAGCTCAAACAAGCTCCTGGCGCACAGCAACCAAGCTTTTGCCAACCCGTGCCAACTTTTTCGACCCGTCCCAAAACAGAAGTATACGGCAGCGTGATGTGGCTTTGGTGCCATCCCTTCCTCTTTCAGTGCGCTGCGACGTGCTCTGAATGGCCGTTCTTGCCGGGAACAGGGATGAGGACAGGTTTGTGGCGTCCCCAGGATTGGGTGATTGGATGGTCTTTACCTGGCAGCGTGCAGAGGGCGAGGAATGATGTCGTTGTTTAGGGTGCGTGGCCGTGTGACGGCAGAAACGAGATTGCGCGCGCATTTCCTGGGGACCTATATAGAGGTGAGGTGAATGTGAGAGTGAAATTTCTCCAGCCACGCTTCTCCCCTCGCGAGGTCAATCAAGGTGCACGGTAGCTAGCTGTTTGCTTGCTTCACCTCGACGTCGACAAACCACCGCACACTCACCAACAACCTCCACACCACTGCTCACAATGGGTCTCTTCAACAAGAAGAACACGGCTGCCGCCGCCGATACCACCACTGCCACTGGCACCCACCACCGCGAGAAGAAGTCTGGCATCTTCGCCAACAAGAATGCGCATGGCGGCGCAGGAGCATGGAACTCGCGTCCTACCTTCGGTGCCTGGATCAAGGCCACCGCTCTCGACATTGTCACCATGGCAGTTCTCGGAGCTATTGGACTGGGTGTCTACTTTGCTGACCCGGCACCGAGCCGCAGCTTTCCTGTCACTTTCCGTGATGGAGAGATTGTTTACCCCGAGTTTGCCTACCCTCTCCGTAACGAGATCGTACCTATCTGGGCCGCTGCTCTCATGGCCTTCTTCATTCCGTTCGCCGTCTTCCTCATCTGCCAGATCAGGGTTCGCTCGTTCTGGGACGTCAACAACGCGACCATTGGTCTCTTGTACTCGTTGATCGTCGCGGCCGTCTTCCAGGTCTTCATCAAGTGGCTGATTGGAGGTATGTCTAAGCAGCTCACTTATCTTGAAAGCAGACGCTAATCTCACACAGGTCTCCGCCCTCACTTCCTCGCCGTCTGCAAGCCTGTTATCCCTACCAACCTGGCATACGACACCGACACCTTCGAGTCTGCTGGCCCAACTGGCACCAACGTCGCCAACGGCTACCGCTCTATCATGTTCGACCGCAGCATCTGCACTGGTGACAGGAAGGAGATCAACGACTCGCTCGAGTCTATGCCCTCTGGCCACACCACTGCCGCCTTCGCCGGTTTTGTATTCCTGTACCTCTACCTCAACGCCAAGCTCAAGGTCTTTGCCAACTACCACCCTGCTATGTGGAAGCTTGTTGCTATTTACGCACCCCTGCTCGGTGCCTGCCTCATCGGTGGTGCGCTGACCATTGATGAGTACCACAACTGGTACGACATCCTCGCCGGCGCCATCATCGGCACCTTCATGGCATTCAGCAGCTACCGCATGGTTTACGCCTCGGTATGGGACTTCCGCTTCAACCACGTTCCCGTCCTGCGCCACGCTCCCTTTGTCTACGGCGCCGGTCCCAGCACGTTTGATGGTTTCCACGACGCCGTCTGGACTCGCAAGGCTGGCTGGGGCTCCCACGACGGCAGTGCCTGGGCGGGTGCGCCGTTCGATGCTGCAGATGGTCCCAGGGGCACTATGCAGCCTCAGTCTGAGGGTCCCATGGGTGGCGCCGGTATGACTGGTGCGAGCACGGGTCATGGCATGAGCAGGAAGCCTGTTGGTGCTGGTAGGATGAGCCATGAGAGGCATGGCGAGCAGATGGTTTAAGCGTGGTTGTCGTGTTGAGTCAAACAGACTTAACATAGTTTCGACAAAGTCAAGGTGGTGATGATATGCCAGCAAGCGATAATGCTTTACGATGATCTCTTTACAGCGCGTAGCTTAGGGATGGTGGAGTTTTCTGTTCTTTTGCTTATTCTGCAAGATACCACTTCAGCCTTCTAATTCGGTTTAATAACAATCATGAACGACAAATAACTTGCCTCTGATCGAACTGTTCCATAATCAAATGGTTACTCCATTTCTACACTCTTGAGCCAAGTACAATTCTGCAACTATGCGCGTGTCTTACTATACTGCTGAATTAGAGTGTGGTTACTGTTTCTGCTCTTGATTGTTCATTGTTTAGTATGCTGATAATTGCAATATGCTTGACACGAGTCAAGTACTTCATAAAGTTGCGGCCAGTTAATATTTGTTTGTAGGAGAATACTAGAGTCACTTTAGATCAGGTGCAGTACTGACATTTCCAGTGGTGCACGGTACAGTAAACTGCCACTATTTACTAGTTAATCAAGTAACCGTGTTTAGCTCGTAATGTCAGCTGTACTACATCTTGTTGAAGACGTTGTGTAAGAAAGAGAATTAAAAACGGAAGCAGGAGATGTTTTGGAAGTTTCTTGCTAGTTTTATAGCGACATCTAGTTCTCCTAGTTACGAAAAACACTAAACGAGAAAAGGCAAATAAATGCTCGAGCGGAGAAGCACGCTCATACAAGAATGACCTCCTTCTGGAGTCTTTCATCGAGGAGTAGAGCTTCGACCTGTTCATGATTGTCTGTGCAGAACGTGGTGTGAACAAGTCCAGCACGGCGATAATGACCCGGGCTATAAGGTAGCAAGAGGATCCCACAGATACCGATACCATCTATTAAGTTTTCCACACGGATCAGTGTCACTTCGGCTTCAAAGTTCATCTCGTCTTCGACTAGGTCCCACTGTAGGAAACATGTTGACCTTTGAAAGCCGATTTCGGTAGGCGAAGAGGCCAAATCGAGGGTTGGGATGTTGAGCTGGGCCTTGTAGTTATCTTCCTCATCCTGCGGTGCTGACCATTTGAATGGTATGATGGGTGCTTTGATGGTAAGACTGCAGCCAACTGTTACTTGACCAAATTTCGCCGTGTTATCACACAACGCAATCGTTGAATCAATCCAGCTAGCGCAAGATCCCTGGTACCCGTCTATGTGAGGCCACCCCACTTCTGTATCAAGTGACGCCCATGACCAGGAAGGTGCTTGGTACACTGGCGGCTGTCTTGTGCATTTTTTGCTATACCAGAGGAGTCCATGAGGCAGCTCGCTTTTCCATAGTCCCGCCAAGTATTCATCATCCTTCTCCTTCTGTTGCCCGAACACTCCTGCAATACCCGAAATGGCCACTAGTTTGTCCTCAGGCTTTGATAGGCTGAGGCGGGAATACTGTTGGCAGATCCGGATCCAGGAATCACGTGCTTCGTCAGAACTGGATTTACCCACGAAGATATCTTATGAAGTGCTGCCCGTCTTGGCCTGACGGTGTAGGTGGAGGGCTACAGAGTTTGATACTGGCCAGAGCTTCGCTCCAGGAAACTTGCCGGCAATGCCAGAGAACCTGGTTTTTGCCGAAGTAGACTACACGCGTAGGTAAAAGGCGCTCCTGTAAAACCCATCCTCGATCTAACAAAGGCCCCACTGGTTCCGTGTCAGACTCGTATATATGTAACAATTGACTTCTGTTTGGTCAAGTGTCTGAATATTCGTAATGGGTAGGTTAATTCGATCAAAATCCCTGGATCGATACATCCCTTCCCTACTGTCTTTCGCATCTGCTGCAGCGAGGTTCAAGTCTGAAAAGCGATAAACGTCTATCATTTTGGCGGACTCTGTCTGCCAATCTGCAGCACTATCTTGTTTGATGCATAGCGAATCTATCCAAATGTGTCGATACCCGAGACGCCAGGTTGCATCTAGGGCATCGCGAAATGTTAGTGGTAGCTCAGAAACGCTAATGCCTTCCCTCAGCTTCAACTCATTCTCCTCCAACAGTCGTGTAGGTTGATGTTTTCCCCAGCAATGGCTTAAAGTCAGATAGGCCAGTTTCGAATCCTTGCTCGTGCAGATGAGTTTGATAGTCGAGGCAGAGGTAAGACAAAGAAGGCGTTTTGGTGTCCATCCGGGCGTTCTGGCCGTTCCACAAAAAGCACCGTGATCGTCTTTACAGAGCGCTAGCCACTCTTTGATAGTTTTGAAGGTTTCATCGCTTCCTGTACTCAAGTTGAGCTCCCGGTATGTTTGGTCTAAGGTCGATCAGCGTGTTGTATTTCAGTTCTCAGACATCACATTACCTTTAGCATTGATTGGATATAAACCGAAAGACAACATATCATAGAGAAGACCCGGTGCATAAAAACTAATAGTTGCTAGTGGGAACTTTGTGTCGTATTTCGCAGCGATGCTGTGTATTCGATAAATGCACTGGTATATCTTTGTCAAATCAAGAGGTTCATGTTTGTGTCGTCCAAACCCTGTCCGTATTTTCCTACAAAAAGGACACCCTATGCTAGCTGAATCAAAGAGTTGCCCAATTGTCTCGTGGTGAGTTCTCCAAGGAGGATAATCACATTCCACATCTTCTGAAGTGTGTAAAGGCTGTTTGAATATCGCCTGGCATTTGTTGCAGAGCCTGTTTGTCGTCTGGTCTTCCGAAGGGGTGTCGGCCATGGCATCAGCATCTCTTGATACAAATGTGCTGTAGTGAGATTAGGCTGCTTGTCTCCTTGTAAAAGAGCTAGCCTTGCAGCTTACGTGCCAAGGGCCAAGACTCGGGTCAAGTAGCGAGACTTAGTTAGGAGGGAAAGCAATCAACCTTCCCCTCTCGGATCAATATACGTTGCGTTGGCAGTGTGCTATTCGTGGATTCCACCTGCACGTCCGGTCAAGTTTCACGCCACCGTTGCTGCGGCCAAGCACTCCTTTTCTATCTTTCCAAGAAAAACCATGAATGAACATTACTCTACGTAATATCTGGTTGCTAGGAAAGCTGACGATAATCAAGCTACTCCTACGTCTACGGAAAGGCAACAATAACACTTTACTTAAAGGATGATCAAATGCTCGCAAGCGGCTTTGAGTATGTGAGCTATCTCCCTGTTGACTGTTGATTTGCATGCTCGAAGAAATCGAGTCAAGCAGAATGTCAGGATGTTATAGGCATTGGTCGCACGGGCATGATGTAGCTAGGAAGAGAGTATGGATGATGATTGGCGTTGATTTCGGGAGCAAAAAGCTGATGACGAGGACTGGAGACTCTTTTGTGTCAACTATAGAAATATAGCGAGATGGCATATGTTTTGACCTTGCTCATGTGTGTGTTCGATGCGTTTGAAGTAAGTGAGTCGTGGCAGCCGGAGTTGTTCTTCCTAGCCTCACCCTAGTTTTGTCGTTGCTCTTCCGTACATCCTTTTTCACCGACAAGCAAACGTACTTCTTCGGAAAAGTAACCCATCAGAACACGCTTTCTTGGCCTGCGAAATCATGCTTTTGAGGTTGCAGACATTGCCTATGGTTCAAACCCTCCCCGCCATGTCCGGCTGATTCCCCGCTGCTGCGGAACCTCAGGACCCTCAAAATCAGCCTTGGACGCCCTTTGCCCCGCTCAGCACCTCAAAGCTCCGGACTGGCTATCGGGGCAGCTGCGAGAAGACTTCGTAATGTAGATTTGTTCATTCATCTCGGTATTCGTTTGCGCAATCAGCAGAGCAAAGAAGACGTGCCGCGAGCAAGACCGCCAGTGAACGCCCGCATCAACGCCTTTCGGCTTGCTAACGTATGACAAGAAGCATCACTACACCACTTGTTAGCCTGAGGCAGACCCAGAATGCAGCGATAAAACGAACCTGCGGGGTTGCGAGATATTCTCCGCCTAGGGCTACAGGCGATAACCTCAGCCATACCTATCTCAGTGGTTGCCACGCCGAGCCCAGATCGAGATCTTTCGCATACACCGCGATTTAGACTTTTGTGGCTTTTCAGAGCTGAGTACTGTTCGGACCTTCCCTGCTGTGTATGCAGGATGACCACGTCTGGCGAATCACAGAGTACAGTCTCAGCTCAGCTCTTAGCCCTGCTGCAGGGCTGATGAAACTGAATATGCAGCTACCGGAACCACCAGCTCTGGGGCGAAGAATTGTGGTTCTTGACAAAAACTTCTCACCTGAGGCCATCAGTATTATTGTTTGAAGTCCAACGTTTCGAGTTCCAAAGTTCGGTCGACGAGGCTGAAAAACCAAGTCTTTTGGATGCTTACACATACAATGCTTACACCATCTAAGTGCAACTCGACCTTGCCCATGCAGTATAATGTCAGCTCAGAGCATTACACAAGAAGTAGTACGATCTGACGAGGACCAATAAGGTCGCTGCACACGGATACGCCATCCGGCAATGGCTACATTCCAGCCATTTTCTAACTTCTGATTGGGCACTTACACTGTACGTTGCGGTCAACTGCTTACGGTCACGCAAGTGTAATGCCTCATATGCAAGATCGGAGAATCCAGAAGCCAGCAGGCCTGCGTTGGCCTACTACTCAGCTCCGCCCACCTACAAGACTCGCTATGTGGGCCCCGCGCCCCAGTTATCCCGTACATACAGCTATTCTAGGTAAATGATTTTGGCTACCGCAGTGTAGCCCACGTCCGTAGTTTCTCAGAACTCAGGTCTGCTCGAGCTCGCATTTTACACATCGCACGCTATGGAGCACCGAGAGAACTACTACGACAACATGCACACTCCTCAGCGCACACCTTCAGAAGGGGATTGGAGCCCTCCACCACCACAATTTGAAGAAAACGACCACATATACACAGCCCAAGGGCCACTCCATGCTAACTCTCCACCGTCGCCGTACTCGTCAATGCCCCACTCACCGCCACCGCCGCTATCTCCACCTCTACATGCTTTTCAACACGCTGCGCCGCAGGAGTATGGACCACAGTACATCAATAGCCCGTAAGTGTTCTGGCATGGGCGATGTTGATATTGAACTGGAATAGGATGCTTTTTTTGCGAACCGAGAGGTGATTTACTGACACTTAATCAGCGTATCGACCGAAAAAGAGACCCCCTATACCACACACATGGCCATTGGCAGTCCCACACCCGACTACTCTGCACCACAGGTGGTACCCAGCCAGCAGGCATATCCTTATAGTGGCCAACCATTCTCGCCTTCTTCACACGGAGGCAGCACACTTGGTTCGCCTCAGCCGAGGCCATATACTTTCAAGGAGCATGTCGATCCGAACGACCAGCACATATCCCGTGCGGACTCTGTCCCTCCGCCGGTCCCCCCAAAGGATGGCAGAAAGTGTGGGATGAAGAAGCGTACCTTCTGGATGCTGATGGGATGCGTTTTGTTCTGGCTCATCGCTCTTGCAGTTGGCCTTGGTGCAGGGCTGGGTATAGGCTTGAAGAAAAAAGGGCGAGTCGTTTCCATACCCGTCGAGACTTATGCTTGCTGACATTTAATAAGTGGCAACAAGATCCAGTCTGATCCGTTTTGCCGTGAGTACCCGAAGCTTTGCATCGGCGGTGCACTTAACGCCGAGTACATTTCAAAGAAAGGAGCTTTCAACGGATCTGGTATTGCACTGGCCGGAGAATCTTGGAATCCCGAGACCGGCACCCTTTTCACGCTGTACTTCCAGCACCACACTGGAGATCTCAGATCCTTGAAGTACAGCAAAGGTCAGAAGTGGGTTGGCGGTACCAAATCAGAGATTGTTGCAAGCGATGCAAAGAACGCGACCCCTATATCAGCTGTGTCGTATGTCGCAAACTCAACACAATTCGTAAGTCTCGCTACCTCGGTGGCAGTGCTTCACTGATGAAGATAGTTTCACGTGTTTTACATTGGCAAGGATAACACTGTAAAGCAAGTAACCCAGACCAACGCCTCAACCGCTGCCGCATACTGGACTCCAGGACCACTCACTGCCCAGAACCTCAACGTCTACAACTCCCCCAGCAGCGGTCTCCAGGCATGCTGGAAAGGCAACTACTACGGCGACTCTGACTTCACAAACTTCCCCACCAACACAGGCAAGCCAAACGAAATACCCTTCGACAACCGACTAGGCATGAACATATGGTATGCCCTCGACAACTCGACCTTCCAACAATACGCCTGGTACGCAGGCAACGACGACTGGCAGCAAATAAAAAAATGGCCCGGCTTCAACACGCAAGCCGGCGTAGGATGCTACAGCTGGGGTGCGGGAACGACACAATACGCGATGATGGTAAGCAAAGACTCCGACGTAGAATTCTACTGGAAAGACTCCGACACAAACACCACAACCCAAGTACACAACGACCTACACCCGATCAACTCGTGGGTCAACGCCAGCAGCGCCACGATCCCGGACGTCTGGCCTTCCACAAGTCTGGGGTACACGACGTACTTTTACGCGCAGTCGGCAGATAGAAGTATCCGCGGCTACGACATCAACTATAACGCGGAGAATACGTCGTACCCCCTGCATGAAAACTTCACGGTTCAGACGCCTGCTGCGCCCCTGTATGCGCTTGGTGGTACGCATATGAGCGTCACGGCGGTGAGCGAGAAGAACGAAAAGGGCGATGTGTTGTATGACAGCTTGTATGTTTTCTTTCAGACTGAGGGGGATGATATTACGGCTGCGACCAGGAGAGTGTATGGTGGCGAATGGACTATTGCGCCGCTGAATGTGCCGGATGTGTAGGTGGTTGGTAGGGAAAAGGGGTGGGAGTGGTGGATGTGGAGTTGCACGTTTCTTGTGTTTATATCTCATTGGTTTTGGGATCGTGTTTGCGACGACAGACTTTCAGTCGACTTGGTGATTTGGCGCTGAGGTGTTGGCGATATTTAATGATTGGCGTGGGGCGAGGACACTCATTCATTGATGCGCAATTTCCATCTTCTAAAATGACTTTCATTTAGTACCCTGGTGGTATTTGCCTGTGTAGACTCAAGTTCTCAACTACATCAACCGAGAAGTACCCAGAGGTGATGGTCCCTGTCAGTGCAAAAATGGTTGTCAGACACGCTTTGTATACATCTCACTCTGAATTATAACAATATCGGGGAAGGGCTACGGTGCAATTCTCACACATGTCAGTGCACAGTAAGTAGCACAGCCCACTGCACTTACACCACGCCTCGCGTACACCTCATGTAAGACGACGCACCAAACTGAGGACTGTTATAGTTGCATTGCATCGCATTGCATTGTAGCTCTATCTGCCTGGTGAAAGCGCACTACAGTCCTCCATGCTACGCCTTGCTCAACTCACCCTCGCCATGCTTCTGTGTTGATAAAATGCCGAAACAAGATGACCTCCCTCCCTAGTGTCTGGCAACTGCTCTGCAGCGCGTGTGAATGGACAAAGGAGAACGTGTGGAAGAGGAATGGGTGGCAGGGATATGTACCCGCAGTCAAAACGCCCTCGCTGAACGACGTGTGGCATGAGTGAAAATTGAAAATGGCCAGGCCTACAACCCCAAACGGACAAACAAACCTCCGTAAGGGGCAGGGAGCAGGATCTACCTGCTGCGAAGCGGCTTTTGAGCGCTAGAAAAAAGGAAAGAAGGATTGAAAAGAAAGCAGCAGAAAAGTGTGGGTCGAAAGGAAAAAAGGGGTTAGTGAGTGAAGAAAAGGGCCGCCTACGCATCCACCAACTGCACCCTCTGGCTCTTGCGGTTTCCAATCTCGACCAGCATCGGCGTGAGTGCGACCGGCTCGCCAAGTCCGAATCTGCGCTCGGGGCTGTCCAGTCTCTCTGTGCTTGCATTCGCCTTGCCCAGATCTGTCTGCGTCCTGATCAGCGTCCGCGGCCGCGTTGCCTTGCTGACCGACACGCTCCGCGCGATGCCCACCGTCGCTGTCTGCGCGCTCCCGCTGCCCATGACTTTCGGCTTTCGCTGGCTGGTCGAGCGCTGGATCATGGGCCGTTGGGCGGGACTTTGCTCATTGGAATTTGCGGAGAGCGGCGGGCTGAGCAGCATCTGCAGGTTCTGCAGCGGCGAGGAGACTTCGAGCGGCGCGGCGGGGTGCGAGGAGAGGGCTGAGGAGGCGGTCACGCGGGGTTGCTTGCGACTGAGGGAGCGTTCGAGGGTGGCGTTGCGCTTGGAACGGTCGCGCGAGGTGGAGCGGGTTGTAGATGTGGCGGAAGAATTGGAGGTGGATGAGGAGGTGGACGAAGCTGCCGGCTTGGGAAGAATCGCCCACTGGGGTTCTTGGCTTTCGACGTGCGCTTTCCAGGCTTTGGTTTCCGCAGGGGTAGTTCGACGTACATCAACAGTGATGGACTCATCGTCAGACTCGAAGCTGTTCATGGACGTCGGTGTGAGGCCGGATTGTTGCGGCTTGAGATTCGGGGATTCGCTGTACTGGCGCGTCACGCTTGTAGATGGCGGTTTTCTCTTGCTCTCCTCTGCAGCCTTGAACGTCTGGTGTGTCGGCGACCTCGCCGGTGCTGTCTTCGCCCTCGCTCGGGGGGAGTTGGAGACCAGGGGTGATGGCGCACGCAATACAGGCGTGCCTGCGCGTAATGTTGGTGTACCTGCACGCAGCGTGGGTGTGGCACGGCCAGTGGCAGGGAACAGCGACAGTCGCGCTGATGGAGGGTTCGATACCGTGGGCGAGGTATCTCGTAGTTGTATTTTGGGCTCTGGCAGAATCTCGTTGTCGTCCTAGGCCCGTGTTAGTTGAGCGACTCCAACCACCTCACCTCAACATGGCCTCAACATACCTTGATCGATATCTTGTCTAGCGGTTTAGCTTTGTCGCCCTCTGCCTTCTCCTGTCGCCGTTGATATAACGAAGAGCGGTTCGGCGTGGGCTCCAGCACCCCACTAAACATGACACTGTAGCGGTCCATTTTCACATCAGGGATATCCACCCCCAGCAGTCCAGCGCCAGCCCCTGTCTCTGTTGACGGTGGTGGTGTCGATGCTGGTGGCGCTTGCGGCGGATTTGGAGTCGTAGCCGAGCGTTGAAATCGGTATCGAGGCGCAGCACGACCGGCATCGAGCGTCGCTGAGCGTTTCCGACCATGCTGAACTTCCCTCGACGACACATTCTCTTGTGACTTGTTGCGAGAGGCCCTGATGTCTGGGTTGAAGACGGAGATGGGCACTGCCACTGTCCCTTCCTGCTTCGACCTTGGCTTGGGCCTGGACTTTGGTGATGTGTCGTGGTGACTGTCTGCACGGGCTGGGGCGACCTGTTGGGCCAGCTGGTAGAAGGCATGCTTTTCCTTGGGTGACGGCGCTGTCTTCTTGAACAGTGACTTCCACCGACTGACCTTGGGCTTGGGCTGCGCCTGGGGCCCCGTGACGGTGGTCGTCGATGCGTTTGCGTGGATCCAGGCGGACATTTGGGCGTCTGCGATGAGATTCTCCGTGGTGGCTTGGGGTGTTGAGGTCCAGTGCGAGCCAACAGTAGGGCTGCCCAATGCAATACCGATGACGTCCTCGGGGCTGTCGACAGCGTGCAGAACGGCGGTGGAGTGTGTGGGCGAAGAGAAAGCCAGGAAGCGGTCCTCGGAATAGACTGATGGAGCAGGAAGCGTTTTCTTGTGGAACTGTATTGCGCGTTCCCCGGGCCCACCTGACGTACTCGGCCGGGCTAGCATCTCGGGCGCCTCCAGCAGTCGTTCTGAGCTGGGAACGGGTGTCGCTGCTTTGAACCTGTCAAAGTCTGTCTGGAAGGCGTCCGGGCGTGGAATGCAGTCTGGCGTCTGAGGCTCTTCTTGGTGGGCGCCCCTCCGTCCTCCCTTCAACAGGCGCAGCGACTTTGATCTCGTGAGCAGGCTCGGCATGGTGTTTCAAGTGGATTGCTAGTGGGTATCAGGTAGGAAATTGAGGGCGAGGCAGCGGCAGGAAGAGGAAGGAGAGTGATGCGCGACCAAAGGAGTGGACAGCTCCGAAGAGCAAACAGCTACCAAGCGAGGGACGAGGTGGTGGATCGGAGCAGAAGAAGAAGAGGCAGCGATGAGCAGAATTGCGCCGGCATCAAGACGGTAGCGACAGCTAGTCCCCGGGAAACAAACCGTTGCCTCCACAGTTACCAGTAGTCTCTCATGCCCGCCGTCATCCAGCCTTCCAGACGCGACTGGGGCCGTTAGGGACAAATTGCGCAGGATTCACACGTCCAAGACCAGGGTCTGCGGCCAGGGTGTGGATGATCGGCACGCTGAGTGGCTGGATGCGGATTGGCTGCATCTGCCGCGTGCGACAACGGCATCCATGGCGGATAACGGGGCCGTTGTCATGGTGGTTCCTGCAGCAAAGGCGTCGGTGTCATGCTGGCGGGTCGTTGGAGATGGGACATGTGAGCGGTGAGCTCGGGCGCTGGTTTCAGCCCCATGCGCAATTTCGCTATGCGCCGCCAAGGGTCCCTCATCCATCTCAAACACCTTGACGTGACACTGAGGGCTCGCAATCGACTTGTCGCGAAGTGGTCTTGTTGCTCGACATCATCAGCTTCATCTGTCCACAACACGCAGCGCCATGCTGACGGCGCCAGCGTGGGCGGCTGCTGTGCGACACGATCGCTGCAGGGAAATTAGGCGTACGCAGGGCAGCGGCTAGCCACAGGCTCGCGGAAATACCCAAGATTGCCGTCATTTTCCGACGTCGTGTTTGTGGACAGTGGCGGGCGTGCGAGATTGCAACCTGCCTTGGTCTGCAGAAGCAGCACAACATAACAAGTGAGCAATCACGTGTACTAACCTAGCGTATGATATGGAAGTATACACTCGGAACGTTTCCGAGCATGACATCACCAACCACCACCTCACAGCCTCCAGCGTCAGCACCAGCCTCACCACGCACACCGAGAGAACATGTACAACCCCGACCCAAACAAAACCGTAGCACCCAACACACACACACACACACACACACACACACACACACAC
>SATU01000249.1:0-43162 GCA_004335285.1 Ascochyta fabae
GATTAAATTCTTCTATAGATCTATTAGTTTAACCTAATTGTTTATATATCCTTAATCTAACGCTAGTGACTTAGCGCATCTGGATTCGGATCACAAAATTAGTAATCCTGATCAGATAATCACTAATCTAAGTGGTATTTACCGCGACACCTACTTTGTAGAGTTGTTCTTTCCTTAGACAGGAGACGTACAATAGAATCTCCTTTTTATTCTACTTTGCCTACTCTATACTTTGGCTAAGAACTACAGGGTTGGGATTTCCTTATTATCCAACTTTACCTACTCTATACTTCGGCTAAGAACTACGGAGTTAGCATCTCCTTACTATCCAACTTTACCTACTTTATAGTTAACTATCCTCCCCTTGAACAAAACCCACAAAACCAAAATCTTCTCACTATCTTAATTTACCCGCTTCCTCTCCGGTCTGAAACCCAAACACCCAGGCCCAGCTATCGCGACGCCGTCTCACCAGACACAGGCACGTCGTTAACTAAGCACCCGTTCGCATGGGCAACCTCTACTTCGCATCACAACTATCAGCCCTGCTGAATCCGCTCAGGCGCTTAGATTACGCTGCGGAGGTTCGTGGTGCAACTAGGCGGTCGGAGGTGGATGGACGTGAGATTGTCGTGTTCAGGGAACGCTGAGCCACGGGTTAGGCCGCCCGTGTGGCTTGAGGCGGTGCTTCTTTCTCGTGTTAGAAAGGGGGCTGTAGACGGAACTGGATGGTGTTTTTGTAGTGCGGGTTTAGTGAGTGTTAGAGGGAAAGTGATGAGGGTTTTGCATCATCTGGCGACCCGCATTATCTGGCGATGAGGAGTGAATTGGGTTGAAACTCTGGGTTTAGGCGATACTCGTCTTTATGGAGGTCTTCATGTGGACTGGCAGAAGCTGTAGAAGTTCTTAGGCTGATAACGCACTACAGCGTCCTGTACTGATGTCAACTAAGCTAGATATGCTAGAGACCTATGGTCTTTGTTAAGGTTAGATGTTGATTGCTCATTTCTCTGCAACCTGACAGCCGACCACAACGGCTAAACGGTGGACAAAAGCTGGATGCGACAGCACCAGGGTGTGTGCTCCGTCTTTTTGCCTGGGCGTCATGGCCCCCAAATACACTGCGCACGCGAACGCGTGGACCCCGGCTGCACAGTAGGGCTGCGGAGCCGAGAAACTTGCATGGAGTGGATCCACACTACCGCAGCGTGACAGTACCGACCACCGCAGTCGCGTGAAGCCGCTGGTGTAACCATTGCATCTATTGCATCTTGTTTCTGTGAGGCTGGCCATGGCAGAGATTGGTAGGATCACGGTACTCGTGTGCCCAGCACGCGAAATGTAAGCACCGCGGATTGGGAACACGAGCGGGCGCCAGTGGAAAGCACAGATGTTTGTACAGAGACTTCGCTGACGATTCTCCTCATTGGACATGGGCGTTTCTCAAAGACCAATGTGAAGCGTCAAGCCGAAATACTAGGCTGGCTCTAGGCAACGAGGCAGTGGCTCACGCGCGCCCACCTTGCTGCCTTCCACAGCCGAACCGAGGGGCAGTAATACGCCGATTTGCTGCGCCGTGATAACGAGGGCGCTCGCAAGGAAAATTTCGCGGTTTCGAAAACCCAAAATCTGAAAATGCGGTCTCCCAGTGAGGTTGCGAACACGATGCGTGGGAGTCGACGGGCGCTAGCGCTTGCATGCCCCACCACCAAATGAACAGGCCAAGCGTTTCGCATTCATCCACCCACCATCCACGCCCATCATCAGCTTGCGTGTCTGGATGGACCAATATGGGTCGGGCATTGGGCGCTGACGAGCAAATCGCCAGTCCTCCGTCCCTGGCGGGCGGGTGTCGTGCGTGAAGGGTGCATTACCGCATAGCCTCCACCCATCAACCCAGCTACTGTGCAGCTGAAGACGCGACTTGCGCATCATTTCGCACGGCTAACATCACAGGCAAACAGGCCATTTGGTCTGCTCGAGCGTGTCGCATCAGAGCTACAAGCCTCTTGCACTAATTTGGGCATCGACTTTCCACAGCAAACTTGATAAGGTGTGCTCCAACACGGGCGTTGATTGCTGCCCATCGAGTCTGAGATAATATGGCAATCAACCGCAGTGATCCGGGCACTCGGGACGGCTCGAAGACTCCGCCGCTCTCCAATCCTCGAGAACAATACCGTCCATTTCTTTCACGATCAGGCAAGCTTTTGCTCGCTGTGAAGGCGCCCGTTGTGGCTGGTTCACTCCGTTCGGGCTGTGCAGCAGCCGTTCACCGCCGGGCCCCCAAACGCTCGGCCTCTTTTTCTTGAACTCATCAAGCCCGTCGTTGCGGCCTGCCATTCCCATGTCTTTATTTGTAGATATGATCGCTCAGGTTTCCCACTGTTTTCTTCCCCGTACTCCACTTAGTGTGCACTTCAGGCTACAGTCAGGCCCTTCGCCACACCCACACACTCTTCCGCCCAAAACGGATGCTTCCCAGGCTCTGACTCCTGCATAACTCACTGCAGCCTTCTACTGTACCACCACCACTTTGCACTGACATCTCGCTTCTCTTACTCTTTCTGCTTTTGGTACGTTTGCCACTCTATACATACAGTCAAACGGCTTTACTTACGAAGTGTCTCAGTTGGATCCCTCAAATACAGCCTAGGCCAAGCTTCACTGCCCAGTACCCTACCCTCATCATCACACAACACTACCAAGGTCGAAGATACCACATAACATCACTAACACTTCCATCGTCGACCGATCACACGTTGATACCTGCGCACTCTTCGCTATTGGACATATCCTACTCATCCCTACCACAATCAGCACTACGTGGTTGAACAGAGCCTAGTCTGTTGTCTCTTCGGTAGGACATTCGTCGCAGCACAAAACAACCATAACTGCACACGAACATTTCGACAGTGGCTACATCGAGAAGCAACCACCATCATGTGTCGAATCGAAGAGAAGGTATACATCAGGACTGATGGTCACCGATCTGTGTTCCAAAACTTCATTCACTGTGACAAAGGGCGGCTTCGTGGCAAGAAATGCTCTGAGCCAAAGATTCGAACCACCGAATACCACGATCCTACCCCATCTCCAATCACAACCAGCCCGCTCACTCCAAGCGGATCATATCAGACACGAACACGCCGACCTTCAACATCAAGCCGGCCGTCAACCAGGGATGGACCAGTGACACTCAGACCCGAAATCATCATCGAGATCGGGTCTAAGAAAGGCAAGGGCAAAGGCAAAAGTTACCCAACTGTGTCCATCTCTACCAAGGACAATCATCGTTCCTCAATGGGTTCAACTTCCGCAATTGACTCGCCTGGCTCCGATGCTTCTCACACTGTGCGCACCGGCTACCCCGACACTCACCTTCCGCTCAACTCAAGTTATGCTCGAGGTGGCGGACTACAAACTAGGCCAGAACAATACAGAAATCCGTCGTCGGACGAGTCCTTTACGGGTTCCGTTCGCTTTCCTTCTCAATACCGGACTTCCGACGAGTATGACACGCCTAGTCTGGCAACTGCAACAACGGCAACATCAAGTAGTACACGGCCTGTCATACATCATGGCCCACGCAATGGCTCATCCCCGATCAACGTTGCACGTGGCCACGCCGGCAGCCCTTCTAGTCCTTATCGCACTACGCTCGTTACGCCTCAAGGGATCTACGAGGAGACTATCCAACGCACCGAGCGTAGCCACCACGCTACTTCCTCTTACGCCCCGGAGATCACTGGACGTGACGAACACAGGCAAAGGCTTCGAGAAGAGCAACGCAGCCGACAAGAGGCGCAAGATCATGAGATTGCAGCAAATCTCATAAGAGAAGAAAACAAACGTGTCCACTTTGAAAACTCTCGTGCGCAAGACCGTGCTGAGCAACGAGCGGACAAGACGTTTGCTGGACGCGCAGATGGACGCGAAAGGCTTCGACAGCAAGAGAGGCAGGAGCGCGAGGCCCAGGCGGCAAGAGAAGCCACCAAGAGACCAAAGCCTTCAGCAAACACGTCCAAGCCGTCAGCGCCTTCGCGCAGGAACTCTGTTCGTATGACTCCTGCCGAAGTTGCGAAGCAGAGACAACTCATCGACGCCGAAACACTTCATATGCGGGATGAACGGGCAAAGGTAGAGGCTATTGAGAGGGAAGAGCAAAAGCAGCAACAGCTTATCTTGCAACAACAACAGCAACAGTCCAATCTGCAGCAACGGCAGCAAGACATAGGGTACTACAACCCTCGAGGCCCCGGGGCCGCTCTGCCCAGCGGTCAAAGCTCGATGGCCCGTCGGAACAGTCTCTCTAGTCAAGCAAGACCAGACCTCACCAGATCAGGAAGCACACGAGGCGCTGGCGTGAACCAACCTCGTCAAGACCGCCGCCCACCTGTATCGTTCCCTGAGAACTTCAACGCTCGGATTGACCCAAATCAACCCCGCGAACGCCGTCCGTCTTCATCCCACCAAGACAGGCCGTTCAACCCCTTCACACAACCCGCACCTCTCCAGACTGCCGATCCTTGGGACGGTCGCACTATGCGCGATGCGCTGCCTGATGCACGTGGACCTCACGTGGGCCACAACTTCCCTCAACAGGCGTCCCGCCGCTTGAACCAAGCGTTTTACGATGGCGATTATGCGGATGACTCAGAGCGTGGCTATCAGGGTAAGAAGAGATAGACACGAGTGAGTTGCTATTGCATGCTTTACTACTTTACTATCGAGGCGTTTACCGGGAGTGGAGGAAGGCATTGTGTTTCCGTTTTCTTTGTTGCTGTTAATACCCCTTCTGTACACCGAATTTCTGTCTTCGCTGATGGTCTTGGTGTTTTCCTACTCGCCTGCTGCAGACTTCTTTTGCATGGTTTTATAGATATACCCCTGATTCATTGTTGTTCATACGTATAAAAACGAACACTTTTGGCCATCTCATTGCCCTTGCACTCATTCGTCTGTGTCTTGCAGTAATTTCCGACTTACCAAGAGACAAGATGATTCCGAATTTATCTTCGCCAGCCACACACCTGATCGAGTAAAATAAATCCCTTGTTCCATTTTGTCACGACGATAGCCTCGAAAATCCCGTCATTTGTCCGTGATGCACGAAATCGTCTTGACCAAGTCTGGACGTATATTGAAATGGTATTTTTATTTTCTAATTCCCCCTCGGTTAATGCCTCTCGGGTGTCCAGGAATTGTAACACGATTTATTCGTAGAACCGGTTCAATAACGATAGTATAAAGCAGAAATGCTCGACCTAGACAGAACTGCTTCCGCGTCAGAGCGTGACGTTCTTTCGCGTCCGAGATGAGAGCTTTTAGGGAGAAAGAATTATTTGAGAGTCATCGTTCTGGTTCCAATGTACGTATCGTCACAAAGGTTGTGTTGCGGTCGACCTCGAGACTGAGAACTGGGTAAATGCAATCTTAATAGATTTTTTTTTTATTGAAACAGGGCGTGCTGTCTACAGATGTGTTCGTCGTCTAGCTTCATGAGTTTGTAGAAGTCATAGAACAACAAGCAGTCCGGCTACACCACCAGAGAGCCGCTATGATAGTAGTCTGATTCCAGCGGCGGACTATGAGAATCGCTGTCGCATCGCAGTATCTCACAAGGAGAGAGCTTACACAATCACAGCCCAGATCGACTCAATATTACACCATATAGCTGTGTACAACGATGCAGACTCATCTCATAAATCAGACTTCATCCTGCAACCTTTTGAGGTTTCTCATATCCACCCCGGTTAGATCTGAATGTGAGACTATCGGTGTTCGCCACATCTGGCTACCCTTCACGTGCACACGGGCTGAAAGGCGGTGCACGTACTACCAGTGAAGCAAGCGAAACCCCGCACTTGTGCAACGTCACTTGGAAAGGAAGCAGGTGCTCGCTATGAATGCTTCAAAGACACAAAAGAAAACAGTCAGTGAAGTCTGTAATGTTGTATATGCGAAAAGGGCATGTGCAGTATTCATCAGCCGCTGTTACAAGTAGCTAGAGCATATACGCTCTGAGTGAACCGTACAATGAGATTTGGAACGCCGTGAAACCCTCGCTATTTTGTTCGCCATCATCACCGTGTTAATGCAGGCCCAGGCCAGGAGACAGACGCCAAGAAAATGCATGTAATGTACAGGAGCAGACATCAAGAAACACAACCGAAGTTTAGGAAAGATCCATGGGCTCACCGGCATCTTCGCCAGCGGCCGTTGACTGGACCTTC
This sequence comes from Ascochyta fabae, assembly GCA_004335285.1. Taxonomy (NCBI): domain Eukaryota; kingdom Fungi; phylum Ascomycota; class Dothideomycetes; order Pleosporales; family Didymellaceae; genus Ascochyta; species Ascochyta fabae. The sequence continues at coordinate 6,237 of SATU01000249.1, forward strand.
GCAGAGGGCGCAGAGTAGATACTCTGTACAGCAGGGGCAGGAACGTTGATACTGGTGTTGGCACCATCGTTTCGAACTTGAGGTGAGGGCATGTAAGCCCAAGCGGGCGGAGGACCATAACCAGTAGGAGTAGAGGGCGTCGCTGGGGTCGAGGACTTGCGTGGGCCTTTACTCTTGGGACCACCTCCACGCTGCGCTCGGGGAGCTGGGAAGCATGCGTTCTTTACGCGAGTTTGGAATTCCGTTGCGAAGTTATCAAACGGCTTCTTCAACTCGGTGGTGTTCCAGCCTAGCTTATTCTTCATGCACTCCGACTTTCTGTGGCTGATAGTTGAACCCTCGATGCGGATGCCATTGTTCTCCCAACGCCTGCAGACATCTGATCGTGAAAGAATGAGCAGAACGACGAGCAAGCTGACATTGTCGTTGTCGAGGAGGTGTGGGCAGTAGTCGCAAACATTGCATGCGAATTCGCGCATCTCTTCGAGTTCTCTAGTGTCGGAGCAACTGACAAATCGCTCAGCCATGGAGAACGGGCGCACCATATCCCTACAGATGTGAGATTGCAGGGTACTCGCGACAGAAGAAACTGAAATAGGATAGGTTTCCTCGCGGTTCAGTCGACTTGTGGCCGCTGCTGATACGGTACCTGGAATGTAGATGATCTCAATGTCGTCCCAAGGTCCCCTATCAATGCGCAGCTCTTTCGGGGGTTTATCTCCAGCCTCCTTCAGGAGCTCCTCGTGCTTCGTAGCGGCCTCACGCGCAGCCTTGACTGCTTCTCGAGGAGTCGTGACATTGAACTTCGTTGCCAGTTCGATGGAATCCTTGTGCATCTCGAATCTTGAAAGCTTGCGTTCAACATCTGGAGCACGGATCCAATCTTCAGACCACGGCTCTTCTGCGAGGATCTTGTAGAAGACTTTAGTAAGAGCACGAAGCTTAATCTCCTGGTCGGACAGCTGTCGCCTGCTGAAGTAAAGTTCATCGGTCTCAATGTAGGCATTTTCAATGAATGTCTTGCGGTCTTTCTGGGTAAGACTGCCTCTCGAGGGGTCATTTTTCCAGTCCGCAATGACCTGCATGAACTTGGCATGGAAGATGTCGTCAAAATGTCTTGACACAGGCTGGGCTGATGCTAGAATAACATGAGCATTTGATAATGAGTTGGTGTTCGTGACTAGTCTTACGAGCTATAGCTTGAGGCGTTGACTGTTGTGGCGGGGAAGCTGAGGCATCCGCTTCTTGAGTGATCGGTGCAGGTGACATGATGTCTCGAGCTCGAGCGCGGAACGGACGCAGCTACCCGAACAGGATTGTTTAGGTGTATTGCAAGTTGCTCTGAGTGGCTGTAATGACCGTGATTCTAATGGATTTTGATGGAGTTTGAAGCGCAATTATTCGTGTTGCGCGATTGACGCGGGGTGGTTGGGGTGCTCTAGCTCGGGTTGCGGTGTGAAAACATTGCCCACAATTCACATTCGCGTACTTAGCGTGCATTGACTGGTCACGTGCAACGCGCTTTCTCCAAGCGCCACGTCATACCTCTACGCTCAACACTCGGCTCGGTTTGTGAGTTCTGCTGCCTATGTTTCTCGACTCACCAATTCTGTTGAGATGTGGATCGGTTCTACCGTACACTCAGGGCATCAGGACGAACCTGTTGCCAGACTCCGAGCATCGCTCTGACAGGGAGTTTGTTTCGCTGACAGCGTCCTGCACTCTGCTTGGATGAATGCATGCAATGGTAATACTAAGGTAGCCAACGAAATATCTAAAACAAACACACAGTCGCTAGAGCTTTACTCACTAGCATTTGTTGATACTGTATCTAGCATAGTCGAGCTCAGCATGCTGATCGCTAGCGATTGGCGTGATCTTCGTTACCAATGGCTCTTATATTACCTCTCGCCTAGTCCTGAGTCGCCTGTCATTCCTGTCATTCCTGTCAACACCTTGATTTTCGACCAGGCCTGCATATTCAGTTATAATGCCGGCATTGCAGATACTCAGGATTTTAAGCCGCATCAGAACATACTGGTCTGTTCATGTTTAGCAGCGTCCTCCCACGCTAGCGCATTGGACGTTAACATTGGTCGAGCTAGTGCTCGAAAAGAGGTCTTGATCATGTATATATTTCCCCTCCCGCAAAGATCTTAATATGGCACCGATACAATGCCATCTAGTTGTTGGTATTTGGGCAAGCAAGAATTCAGACTATGCGCTTGTTTGCGTCCTTTGCTTAGACCTAGCCACGATCTACTCAACGGCACTCAGGGGCCGTTGGAACTCCCTGAGTCAATGGTGTCTGCAGAGGAAGGCTCAAGTATAACAGTAGCTCCAAAGTCTCGTATACAACTGGGCTAATTGCCTTGAGATTATTCTCATCGCAATTGCGATGGCGTGAGTAATGACGTCACACCACATTACGTTGGTCAACACGTGCAGTGGTGGTTCCTCAACATCGCTGTCCGTGTAACTTAATTCACGGATTTTTCGGAGTCCGAGTGGGATGTCCTAATAAAATTATAAAGATTCAAACCACCCGTTTATCGACGTTGCAAGATTCGTTGCGAAACTTGTTGACGGTCACATCTATCCCAGGCAGCAACATCACCACGACATCCTCCTCACGATAATGTCGACCACTGATCCCTCACTTAACATCCTCATAGCTGGCTCCGGCATAGCGGGACCTGGTCTTGCCTTTTGGCTGCATAAATTGATCCCAACATGCACCATCACCATCCTTGAGCGTTCGCCCGTCCCCCGCCACGGCGGCCAAGCAGTAGACCTGCGATCAGCATCAGTACCTATCGTATCTAAAATGGGCCTGCTCGATGCTGTACGGGACAAAACGACAACAGAGGAAGGCTTGCAATTTGTCCATGCTGATGGGAAGACAAGGGCCACATTCGCCGCCTCGGGTAACGTTGAGGCTCAGAGCGCAACGTCCGAGTTCGAGGTCCTCCGTGGCGATCTGGCAAAAATATTCATGGACGCGACGGAGTCTATGGACCGTGTTACTTACATTTTCGACGAGATGATCTCGTCCATCGACCAGGAAGAGAGTGGCAAAGCTCTAGTGTCCTTCACAAACCGCCTACCGACAGCGCATTACGACCTCGTGGTTGGCGCAGACGGCATGATGTCTCGCACGCGTCGTTTGGTATTCGGACGCGGGCCGAAAGATGATGAGTACATCTACCGTCTGGGCCAGTACGCTGCTCTGTTTACCATGCCGAGAACGGAACAGGATACGAAGTTCGCGCAATGGTATAATGCGTCGCGTGGCCGCAGCTTGTTGCTTCGTCCGGATAGCTACGGGAATACAAGGGCGATCGTTGGCGTTACTGATTCAAACCTCAGTCGGTTTGATTATATCGACAAGGTGATGAGGGAGGGGAGCAGAAAGGAGCAAGAGGCGTGGTTCGAGAAGGAGTACGAAGGTGCAGGGTTTGAGAGCGAGAGATGTATCAGGGAAATGAAGAAGGCTGATGATTTCTATTTGCAACAGATTGCGCAGGTCAAAATGGATAGATGGAGCGAAGGGAGAGTCGCATTGTTGGGTGATGCGGCGTATTGCCCCAGTCCTATATCTGGAGTGGTAAGTACGTTCTTCCAAGTTCTCGAAGTTGTTCTAATACGGGTTAGGGCGCTGGTTCAGCAATCATCGGTGCGTATGTTCTTGCTGGCGAAGTGAGCAGATCACAAGATGATATACCGCTTGCGCTGAAGCAGTATGAGAAGACGCTGAGGCCCTATGTTGAGAAGGCGCAAAAACTGGTACCTGGAGCGCCGCAGATAGTCAATCCGCAAACCGAGTGGGGTGTCTGGATATTCAACAAGACTACGGGCATTGCTTCGAGTACGCTGATGAAGGGATTAGGTGGCGTTGTTGGGAGATTCTTCCCGGCTTTTGGTGGTACTGACTATCCGTTGCCAGAATACGAAACATCATCGAAGCAGTGAGAATGCAGTACATATATTTCATTTGTACTATGGCACCATCTACCGTTTGTAGCAGATATCACGTTCAGTAAACCTCAACGAGCCCCGAAGGTATCCTTCATTGCTTGCGCCATTCTATCAAGCCTATCCTGCAAGCCTGGAGGCGCTCAGCTCAAGGTGGCGTGGAAAATGAGAGCCGACGTGGTATTCTACTCCTCCTCAGTCTCCTGCACCTGCACGAGCGGTGTCTGTGAGAGCGGCGAGGAAGACCTCACGGCACCGCGAACGCGACGAGGAGGGTTGGTAAAGTTGATCTGGGAGGCCGGCGCTGAGAAAGGCGCAGGAGTAGCAGACGGAGTGAGTTGACCAAACTCCTTCAACTTGACTTCGAGGAAGGTGATGCGGTCTTCTTGCTCTTGGCTGGTGCGCATCTGGTCCTGATACACAGCCAAGATCCAGTCGTATTCACTGTTCACGCGGTCGAACTTGGTATGAAGACGACGGATCTCGTCGTGAGCTTCGCGCATGGTCTGGTTGTGATCGGATTTCAGCGTGGCGACGCGCTTGCGGTAGAACTCTTGAAGGTCTAGGAGCATCAAATTGTGAACCTCGCCCATATGACGGTTGAGGTAGGCGACGACCGCATCCTTGTTGAGATGCTTATGGATGATGACCATGGCGACAACGACTGAAAGAGTGATAAGGAGTCCAACCTCTCGGTCAGTGATGTAGGGGGTCTATATCGTGTCAGAATTGGAGTATGTACCAACACACATCGCCTGGGGGAGCTTACAAGACGCCAGAGACCGAGGAGAAAGCCCGAGAGCCAGGAACAGAGAATGGTCGCAAAGACTTTGAAGTTGTTGAACCTCATGGTGAAAACCAAAAGATGTTGGTGGATGCTGTAGTGAGTTGTTTGCAAGGGCAGTGGGGAGTTTGTTGTCAAGTCGAGCGCACCGCGCTGACCTTATGACTACACCTGCTTGGCACGCCGCCAGTCGTTCACCTGAAGCTAGGGGGAAACATGTGCGTATTGAAGCAGAGAGGTAAGCATTGCAGATAATATTACCACGTTTCGATTCATTCTCACTAACAGCCCGGGAACGTGTTGTGCATGCGGCGGTGTGTCAGTGACAAGATCGTACAGCGCATGTTCACCAACAGCGATTGTGAGGGCCATATAGACACTAGGGCAGTCCTTACGCGCATTTCAAGCACCTGAACACCCTCAGACTAGACCCACAAACACCACCGTACAGATACTTCAACACGACCTTTCGAACACCAACTCCCAGCCTCATCTCCACCGCCACCTCGTTGAGCATGACCGTGAGTGCACAGCATCTTTCAAACTCAAAGCCGTGTCGGCTAGTCTTGAGTTCACCTGGTATTCTGAGAAACTAAATACCTTTATAGCTATCCTGGACTATCGTCATCAGCACTCTCGCCTTCATTGCGCTCGCTATCATGACCTTCTTCGGCTGCTGTTGCTCAACTGCTTGGTTCAGAGGTACCCATGGACATCGCGACGGCAACGACAACGATCACACAGCATCTCGACAACCTCAGCAGGGCCACTTCCGAGACGTGGACTACGGCACCTACGATGGACATGCGCCAACAACTCACCACGCTGACGGTGACGCGTCTTCTCTAGTATCGCAGGTGTCTCCACGAACAACAACGCCTACAAACGCAGCTGGTACTACCCAGGATGCGTCGTCCTCTGTCTATTCGCAGCCTACAAACCCGCCAACAACTCCACGCCCAGGCACTGCCACTCGTGCTGAGCAAGGTTCATCAACGCCGGAGGCAGTCAACGCACCTGGGAACAGCGCCGGCACCTACGAACACGACGCTGTGGATGACGCTGACCTTGTGGGCGCGATGAGGGAGGCGTTGAACAAGATCTCTAAGGCGAGGATGGCGGAGGGACCGGGAGGAAGGCCAGGATACGGAACGGAGTAACAAATCATAAGCGTGAGCCTATGGTGTTGTTCACCAAATGCGTGAAGCATCAAGGACAAGGAGCAATGACGAGACTAGGGCAATTAGCCAGAGACGGAACATAGCATTCGAACGACTGCTTTCCCATTTATGCACCTGCCTTGCCGATGGTCCTGCGTGGTTTGCTACTCACTACATGTACTATTCGCCTCAACGCCTGCACGTACTAATTCAGCTGTCACATTTGTCAATGGGGATGACTGCTTCCACGACCACAGCACAACGGCAGATGACTTTGAGAAAATCACGAGTGACAGAAAGAAGACAGAAGATTAGAGGGAAAAGCTTTCATTGAATAGGTACGGAGATCATGTCAAAATGTGCGACAAAAAGAAAGGCTCACTCACCTAATGAGAGCCAGCCATACGGTACGGTCCTAGCATCTCATCCGTACATCACACCAACGTCACGTAGCATCAAGGGGAGCCCCAGTGAAGGGGTATTGGCAATCAAGCGTCATCTTCGCGCCTTGCGGCACTCAGACTCAGCGACACCTAGTGGGGAGAAGAACCTTTCTTTTCATTGACTCCTAGTCGTCATGCCGCCGTATATAGCCGTAAAACCATGCCGTAGTCATGGCGAAATCCGAACCCCAAGCACCATGTTTTCAGGATATCGAGAAGGAAAGGAGAACCGAGCCGTGCACAACATTTAGTTGCGGGCATTGCGGTCGCCGAAGCGGCGGGGGCGCTCGACGATCTGCTGCTGGGAGACGGCGACGACGTTGGTGGGGATGGAGTCGAACTGCGACCTGTCAGCGAGCGCACATTGCGCAGAGTGCGGAGAGAACGTACGCCGAGGGACTTGAGAAGGTCCTTGGTCTCCTGGTCGACATCGAGAGCACCAGACTCGCTGTTCTGGGTGAAGTCGAGAGCGGAGATCTCGGGGACGTACTGGTCCTTGCGCTCACGCTCCTCTTCCTGGAGCTTGAAGGAGATACCGCGGACAGGACCACGCTGGATACGCTTCATCAAGTGAGTGGTGTAACCGGCGATCTTGTTCCTGAGACGCTTGGAGGCAATGATGGCAATCTGTACAACGCATTAGTCCTGCGCACACCTCCTCATGTCCTTTGCTCATCTCACCTCATCGCAGATCCTCTTGTTGGTCTCGAAGTCCAGCGAGAGCTTGGGGTAGTAACGCTCAATGATGACCTTGGCGGACTTCTTGACGGTCTTTGTGCGGACGCGACCCATTTTTGCGACTGTGTATGGATTTACGGGAGTCGGTGGGAAGAGGAGGGCTGTTGGGGTTAGTGGTCGACGTGAGGCCTTCATGAAGTTCGAACAGTTCGATTCTGTGTGGGCGCCAAGACCGATGAGTTTCACCGCTCCGACGCGAAACCTGATCCTCTTTAGCGCGTGAAACTCCTCTCTAGCTACAAGCAGCGCAGCTCGCGATTGCTCTGATGGTCAAGTCAGGCATGTTACAGTGGTTGCACGTAGCAGTATCATATATTTCGGATGCGCTCATTATTATCTACAGTTTGCTCGCTAAGAAAAGAAAAGAAAACTCCGTCACACGAATATTTACTCAAGTCATTGTGCAAGCCTGACCGCAGTCCTGATCTGCGACGCTTCAATTTGAGCCTAACTCTGTTCTTACTTGATTGCATGTAATCATGCGTGCACTCAGTGCCCACCCTCGGCGCCGCCACCAGCAGCGCTGGCATGCATGGGATTCGGGAAGAAGAAAGCGCAGATGGCAATGATGATGTACACCATGATGCAAAGCACACCCTCTAGGTAGTTCGACTTGCCATCGCGGAGGAAAGAGCCGACTACAAGCACAGCGAGGACGAGGGCAACAGCGTCGAAGATGGCGAAGTTGTAATCCATGTGCTCGACGTGCAGACCCCAGCCAACCAATACAACGAGAGGCGCGTTGAGCAAAGCAGTTTGGATGGATGCACCCATGACGTGAGCCATCGCCATGTTGATTTGATTGTCGTAAGCTTCATCGATGGCAAGGAGATGCTCTGATAGGCAAATTAGTAACGGATTGCTGAATGGAGATTCCGGCGAACATACCTGCAATCTTCTCGACGAGAGGGATCAATATGAGACCGACAAAGGCATCGCTGACGCCACGCTCCTCCACCATGAACGGGATCTCCTGGACCAAGAAGATGGCGATCAATGAGACACAAGCCAAGGAGATGATCATAGCGACGAAGGCCTCAGTCAAGGTAAGCTTTGGCTTTTTCAGCTCTTCGTGGCGATCCAGGTCCTTGTGCTCGTCTGTCTCGTAAATTTCGTGGAAAAGACCGTCGTGAGAGATGGTCTGATAGGCAACGTAAATGAGGTAGCCAACAAGAGAGATGATGGCAACGCCTCGTGAGATCTTGGTCGCGTTGTCTACGACAAAGGTTGGAGTAGGGAACTCGTAGTCGGTGTTGTTGAGCAGGTACTTAGCAAAGACAGCTGGGAGAACCAGAGCCACTGTACACATTAGCGAGTGGTACAAGTATCAAAGAATGTCAAACAAAACGTACTCGCAGCCACAAGCATCAAACCACTACCAGACTCGGACACAGCTTCGTGAAACTCTTGAACATCGTTCTTGATGCCGCCAGCGACGAAGCAAGATCCAAGACAAAGCAACAGGTTGGCTAGGATGGAACCAAGGATGGCAGCTCGAAGGACAGGCACATTCGAGCCTCCAACGTCGGTCTTGAGCAGGACCATGAAGAGGATGATCTCGACAACCGAACCTAGGGTGGTCTCCAGGACAACAGCGATAGCCTTCTGAGGCATTTTGCGAGAGAGCTCCTGACCAGCGAAACCCAACATGTTAGCAGCAGGAACCATGGCGATGTAGTTGGTGATGAAGATGGCAAGATTCCATTCTGGCTTGGCGAAGTGCTGTAGTGTTGTTAGCACGCGGTCTGTAGTCGCTTTGTACAGGGCTCCATACCAAGGCAATTGCAACAGGAACGATGGGCCACAGGCAGTTAACCATGAGAGACAGGGTGCTGCTGCTCTTGAAGGCAATCTTCATGAACTTGAACGGATGGAAGCCTCTCCTGCCACTCTCGCCGTCAGGGTGAATGCCATTTGTGACCTCGTGCCCATTGTGGTTGTATTGTGGAAGCGCCTGCGCACGGCTGTCCCTCCGTCCAGACGAGGAGTGTTGTCGTGAGCGTCTTGGTGGTTTCTCGGTGGTGTACTCGCGCGATGTGTGTTCTCTCGAGGTGTGCTCCCGCGACGATCTATACTCCCGTGAGGACCGCGAATGTTGGCGCGCCATTGTTGGGTTTGACTCTGTGTAAGGCGTGGAGAATCGGCCAGGAGTAGTCAGGGCTATATGAGCAGGTCGGGCGGATATATATAGCGTTTCTAGGAGAGCGCAGCAGGTGCACCCAGCGCAATTGCGGGGGGGGTTCAGTGAAAGAAAAACAGGAGAATATACGAAGACAATATAAAAGACGGGCTGGGCGAGCCAGACGTGTCTTAACAGGGGTAGCGGCGGGTCGTCATGGCGGTGGACGTTTAATTCCTTGTTATTGGGATCATGAAAGGCCCAAACGCAGCGTGCACCGCTGGCATTTGCTGATCCGCGCACAGGGTGCTCGATTGGGGCAGGGCAGCACAGCCTCGCTATTGTCTATTCGCCAAACGTCTCTCTTCTGCGGCATTCATGCCACCGCTTCATGCAGCATATCCACGCTCCGCGCCGCTCGATTCGATGTCGCAGCTTCTGTCCGTCAGGGAGCTGCCTCTTTGCTTGTTTTGGGCAGGCGCACGTCACCAAGCCTTGCTGCGATGCTTGATGCCCCTTGGCTTGGACAGCTGGACTTGGTTCTGGAACGCACGCGCCGTGATGTCAGCGGCCCGATTTGTGATGCTCCACAGATTCAGGGTTTCGCGCCTCCTCACAAACTCTCCGGTTCTCCACTTCAATCTGAACGCTGCAGGCTTCGCGCGGGTCGGATCAGACGGCCATCGTTCACTTGGATCAGAGCAGAGATGCCGCTGGCTTAGATCGACTAGCAACGTGCTGGGTAGGAAATGTCTACAAGACGTGCGACACCCCTCACGCCTCAGGTTGAGTATGATGCTGTTCCTCCTGCTCCTCGGCCTAATCTCACGACACTCCTCTTAATATATAATTCCCCAGTAATGGTTTATTCTTTCAGAGCCCAGGAAGCGTTGACGTTCCGGCGTCACGCGGTTTCATCCCATCCCTTCCATCGTTGGTGTTCATCGTTCTTCAGTTGTGAAACTCGCCGCGTGATTTGGCGTTATCGGTCGTGGGCGCGTGCGCGCTCGGCGTGACTGATGGGCGTCATAGCAACTGCGACTCATCCATCAACATCCTCTCTCCCATCCTTCTTTCATCTTGACATTATTCCAACAGCAGCAAGATGGTATACTCTTCTCGATGGGCGCTCTGTGCGGCTGCAACAAGCGCGGCTGCGCTGCAGATTCCTCTCTTGTCTTCTAGCAATCAGGCTTTGCTAGGACATCCCTCAGGATCGAAGCCGCTTGTGAACTCCACGGAATTGCAGGACCTCATTAGCGGAGATCGATTGTTGTCTCGCGCGAAGAAGCTCTATGAGATCGCGAAGCTCGGTGAGGACGAGTACAACCATCCTACAAGGGTCATTGGAAGCGCTGGTAGGTCCGTGCACGTGCGCCTGTATGCACCCGTACTGATATTCCAACAGGCCATCTCGGAACGCTCTCATACATCTATGAGACCATCCTTCAGCTTGGGGATTACTACACTATCTCGAACCAGAGTTTTCCTGCTGTTTCCGGTAACATCTTCGAATCACGACTGGTGCTCGGCAACGATGTTCCTAAATCAGCAGCTCCTATGGGTCTGACGCCACCCACAAAAGACAAGGAGCCCGTACACGGAGACCTTGTCCTAGTTGACAACGAGGGTTGCCAACTGTCTGACTTTCCCGACTCTGTTGCGGGTAACATTGCCTTCGTCAAGCGAGGAGTGTGTCCTTTCGGAACAAAGTCAGAGCATGCTGGCCAGAAAGGAGCGGTGGCCACCATCGTCTACAACTACGAGAAGGACGCCGTGTCTGGTACCCTTGGAACGCCTTCCCCGGATCATGTCGCTACGTTCGGTCTATCGGGCGAGGAGGCAGAGCCCGTTCTGAAGAAGCTCAAGAACAAGGAGCGCATCGATGCCATTGCCTACATTGACGCCGAGGTCCAGCAGATCTTGACTGTAAACATTGTCGCACAAACCACCGAGGGTGACCCAGAGAACTGTGTCATGCTCGGCGCACACAGCGACAGCGTTGCAGAGGGTCCGGGTATCAACGACGATGGTTCCGGCACAATCTCGTTGCTCGAAGTCGCTACTCAGCTCACCAAGTTCAATGTCAGCAACTGCGTTCGCTTTGCGTGGTGGGCTGGAGAGGAGGAAGGCCTCCTCGGCTCGGACTACTACGTTCAGTCGTTGTCGGAGAAGGAGAACCAGAAGATTCGCCTGTTCATGGACTACGACATGATGGCCAGTCCAAACTTCGCATACCAGATCTATAACGCTACCAACGCTTTGAACCCGAACGGCTCGGAGGAGTTGCGTGATTTGTACATCGACTGGTATGAGAAGCAGGGCCTCAACTACACCTTCATTCCCTTTGATGGCCGCAGCGACTACGATGGTTTCATCCGCAATGGCATCCCAGGTGGAGGTATCGCAACTGGTGCCGAGGGTATCAAGACGAAGGAAGAGGAGAAGGTCTTTGGTGGCAAAGCGGGTGACTGGTACGATCCTTGCTACCACCAGCTGTGTGACGATGTTGGCAACGTCAACATGACAGCCTTTGTCGTCAACACCAAGCTCATCGCGCACTCAGTCGCGACGTACGCTGTTTCCCTCAAAGACTTCCCCAAGCGTGACACCACCGTTGCCTCGCAAGCGTACAAGGAAGCTACCAAGTACCATGGCAGCAAGATGTTCATTTAGAGTTGTAAGCAGGCATGGAACGGTTCAACCGTGAAATCGATACATCGTAGGCGTATATGTAGCATTGATAGATCCTGGTGCAATTGAGGTTTAGTATGCTTCAACATCTTCGCTTGTACTGGAACATATATTGTTTTACAATGCACTGTTAGATTACTTATGAGCTTTAGTTGCCATGAGCTGACTTTTGAAAGTCACCCACAATCAACGCTCATTCTACATGTTAATACGCGGCGATATAAGAACGGAGATCATCATATATCGAAGGAAATGTGGCCAGTGGTTTCGCTTTCCCTAAGGCCCCCTAACCTTTGGAGTACAACAGTGCGTCGGTTAAGTAGGCTCTCTTGCTAGGTAGCTTGCTGGTTTCCAAGTATCATGATTGGAAAGTTTTCATCCCCAGTAAGTTTCCCAGTCATGACCCCAAGATGCAGAAGCCTACAGCAGCCTTTCCAGTGTCGTTATTCGGAGGCATACAAGTACGAGACAAGACGTATGGCTCTCAGGCTGACGAAGATTCAAGAAGCGTTTTGTCAGACTAGGCGTTGTTTGAGGCCGAGGGGGCGAACACGAGGAACACTGGATACACTGCATCTAGTCAGATGGTGAAAAGGGCGGAAGGGCGATATCATGCGTGATTTCAGAAGGATCTCTAATAGTCGAGGAAGTTTTGCATTTGTTACGGACAACTCGTCCAAGACTGGTAAGCGCATCCCCATTATCAACCTCGGGATGACGTCCCCACTTTCTGTAACGTTGGTTTCTAATCACAACTCATCAGGCACAATTCCGATTCGCTTCACAACATCACTATCTCCGAAGTTGCCTCAGGCACGGGCCAAACCATCCTCTCAAACTCACGGCAATGGCGTGTTTCTTGGAAGCGTGTTTCCGCAAGGGCGGCTGCGGCAGATCGTCGCGCTGATGAACGCTTAACTCTACATAGGCCCCGGAAATAACAATATGCACTACGCCCAGCGTCCCGACGCTATTGCTACAAAACCACTGGACGCCCCTGCCGTCACTTGCTGAAGAGCAGATTCAACTTTACGCCCGTCTTTCAGCCATGTTAGAGACAACAACAGATCAGCCGACGACAAGCACACCGCTGGTGCGCACGCCTTCTGATCGCTCGAAAACGACAATAGCGAGCAACAGCGAAACGCCACGAAAGAGTGAGGAAAGGAATGTGAATGTGCCTGGTGAGGCAATGCTGGATGTCGAAAAGGCTGTTGCTACAGACGCTCCTGGCGAACCTGCAGTGGACAGATTTTTGGTGGAGTTTGACGGCCCCAACGATCCTGAAAACCCGAAGAACTGGACACCAAAGCGTAGATGGGCTATCACGGTTTCTATGGGCCTGATGGTGTTCACTGCTACCTTTGCCAGCTCTATTTTCAGTGTCAATATTGGAGTAATCGTTCAGAAATTTGACGTCACCCTTGTCACGGCCACGCTAGGGGTTGCTCTGTTCGTCCTGGTATGTGGTGGACCAAAAGTCGTAACGCGGTTTACTAACAACCTCATAGGGCTTTGTCTTTGGACCCATCGCATTTGGACCCATGTCAGAAGTTCTCGGTCGCAAGCCACCCCTATTATTTGGCTTTGCACTGTTCGCCATCTTCCAGATACCAGTAGCACTTGCCCAGAACGTCGTGACTATCTGCTTCGGTCGCTTCCTTGGCGGCTTCTTTGCCTCCGCACCTCTAGCTGTTGTTGGAGGAGCACTTGCCGACCTATGGGATCCGATACCACGAGCTTACGCCATCTGTGTCTTCGCAACTGGCGGCTTTGCGGGTCCCGTCGCTGGACCCATCGCTGGAGGCTTCATCACAGAATCACGTCTGGGCTGGAGGTGGACGTCTTGGATCACCTTGATCATGGCTGGTTTCTTCGGTACAATCGGCTTCTTCGTCATCCCAGAGACATCTGCTGCACGGATCCTGCAAGTCCGGGCTGCCAAACTACGCAAGGATACCGGGAACCCAGATTATCACTCCAAGGCTGATGAGCAAAAGTTGACGCTAAACACTGTGGTCCATGTATACCTTCTCAGACCATTCGTCATGATCATACAGGAGCCCATCTTAGCGCTTGTCACTGCCTACATGAGCTTTCTGTACGGTATTGTTTATCTGTTATTCGAAGCCGTAAGTTTCCTCAGGATCGAGAATAATCACAACATTGACATTGGCGCAGTTTCCTGTTTCTTTTCACGAAGAGCGCGGTTGGTCGCTCGGGATCTCTCAACTTCCATTCGGCGCTTTTATTGTCGGTATCATCATGGGTGCTGGCATCATCGCATACAGCACGGCCACAAACTTCACGCGCTCCTTCAAGAAGCACGGCAAGAGTATACCTGAGGAACGTCTCCCACCAATGATCGTGGGTGCCGTTGCTCTTCCAGTTGGACTGTTTTGGTAAGCATCCAAACTCAGGTCTTCGAAGGCGTCGCCATAGCTAATCTACTCAGGTTCGCCTGGACAAGCAACCCAAATATCAGCTGGGTCCCGCAAGTGCTATCTATCGCGCTCATTGGTCTTGGATGTATGGTACCTTTCTGGCAAGGTCTCAGCTATCTCATAGATTGCTATGGCTTCTACTCAAACAGCGCCATTGCAGTGAATACCTTTATCCGGTCGTTTGCTGGCGCTTTCTTTCCGCTTTTCACGCACACAATGTATCAAAACCTGGGAGTACCATGGGCTAGCAGTCTGTTGGGGTTCCTTTGCGTTGCCTTCCTGCCAGTTCCAGTACTGTTCTATCTCTATGGAGCTAAAATAAGAGAGAAGAGCAAATGGGCACCCACTGCTCCTTGAGAGAGCTGTCCATAGCACAGATGATCCATGCACAATTTTTACACATCTCCATTCAGTTGCATCATCACTCCGCAACACAGTGTCCACTTGAAGGCTTACATCCCCGTGGAATCTGAGGAGCACATGTTGCATGACCTTTGCCTCAACCCCACAGTTATCCATCCCATCCAACTCGACCACGCACTCCTTCATGATATCCTTGCCTCACCCAGCCGGTTATCCGGGCTTCTCTCCTACATAACATCCTTCAGTGTCTTCCTTTTCCTAAACCCGAGCGCAATCGCTCCTCCTGATCCGTTTCGGCGTGCCGACAAGCCCAGCTCCTCACCGTGGACGGCGGCGATTTCAAAGACGGAGCGAGTACGAAGGAGAATTGTATCAGATCGATCGTGGGCGGTCGGGTTGGCCCAATCTGTCTTGACTAGAGCGTAAGACGTTGGCGCGAGGGAAAGAAGCGCGTTCAGCGCGCTGTTCAGAGATGGAGGTTTATAGCCACGGTCAGTATGGATTGCTTGTTGTACGATGAGCTGGAGACTACTAGCCTTCTAGCTTCGCCCGAACCATACTATCCAGAAGCATAGAGAAGCAGTCGTAAAGCTTGAGGAACCTCTTGCAGTGGTGTGGTGGGGACATACTGCTACACTTTCACCCCAGACTGCAATATAATAATGCTGCTGTCTGGAACGTGTTGCATAGCTTCGAGCTGGAGTAGGTGGGGGTACAGGGCCTTGATGTTGGCTTCGAAGCACAAGAGTGGGAGGGTGAGAACTTGGTGAAGGGCGAGAAGCTGAGGTATTGCTAGATCGTTGGCTTGGGTCATAGCTGTGGATCGCAACATCTTGTACCGGTGGGTGGTATGTTGGCGGTGTGGAATCTTGGCGAGGTTGCTGGGAGGTCTTGGGAGTTGGACTCAGCTGGAGACCTCCACGGGCGCAAGCACTAGTGTGGGGTGGACTTAGCTGTAATCACTGTCAACGAACTTGATCAGAAGGTTTCAAGTAGCTTCGCTGTTGTAACAATGCGTCATGGTTTGCTGAATCGGCTTTATCTGTTCAGTCTCCGTAGGTGGTGTGCCTCGGAGTTGTGAATCAGAATAGCTTCTACCTAGAACTGGGACAGCATTTAAGCAATGCGTACCCGTTGAGATAAGGGCTCTTCGCGTGTCCAACATGTGTAGTTATAGCTTCCCAAGCTTGCCTCCAAACACGAAGGGCTCACACTGTCAATGCAAGCTGTAAGCCAGCTGCAGCTTCAATGTCTGAGAACTCCGCACACACGTCGAGCATTTGAGACAAGCCATCACAGTCATACAGCAACATACAATAGCCACTCCCCTGCAAGCGATCGTACCCTGTCAGCTCCCAGTGTCCCCAACCCAGCGCCACACCGTCACCTCATCTCGCTTGCCCCCCATTCACCGCACCGTCCCCATCAAAATCCCCTTTACATTCACTATATAAACCCCAGTCTCCGTCGTCCCATCGGTGTAGCTAGGGAAAGAGCTATTGATCCACTGTGGGAGGAAGTAGTCTAGATTCGCGTTGTAGCGTTCCGTCTTTCCTTCTTCTTGAGTGAACACTGGGAGTGCTGACAAAATGATAGGTTGCTATGTAACGGAGATCATCGTCAGAGGTGAGACCGATATGCCCCGGTCGCAGGTTCGACCACGGTCTCGGGGAGTATTTATTTTTGCCTTTGTTGCTCTTTTTGCTTGGTGAAGGGGATGGTATGCGTCATGCGGGGCTTTGTAGGTGATGATGGAAGGGCATGGTACTCTCGGATCGGCAACAGTGATTGTTTGCTTGCTGGTTTGTGATATTTTTCCTGGGTGCCTTGGAGGTATTGGGTTGAACAATAGGTGCTATTGAAGCTCTGAGGACGTTCTGTTGAATATTGGCACAAGCTGAAGTTCTTGTTTTGCAATAGGAGTGGCATATTTACTTGATACTGTGCTCCGTCTGATGAGCATCTTACCCGCACACATCTCGCCGGCTAGCTACAGTAAGAATCACTGCGATACACAGCCAATGAAAGCAGTTCCTGGAAGTGCTCGAAGTGCTCTGGTGCCATTTTCTCATGCCTTCTTAGTGGTATGATAGCTCCACGGCAAATGCCAAGCCCTTAAGAAGAGCTACAATCAAGGCCTGCCCAGACGTAGTGGTCTCAGAAGATGTGATATTATTACAATACAAATACAGACACCAAGCGTGACAAACCTCCACTGCAGGCTCGACCAGCAGTCAGCACAGTTCCTCCGTGACCATCCTCTCCAGAAGCTTCCCCTCCATCCTCCACCTTCCCTCATCACTGATTGCTACCTTGAGATCATCGCTTGACAACCAAGCAGTCACCATCCTATCTATGTCGTCCCTTACTTTCTCCCAGAACCCCCAATCGGGAGACATCTCCAGGCCGTGCATGAACGCCTCCGTCCCCGTGGACCAGACGGCTTCGCCGCACCACTTACCAGGACTCATGATGTAGCGCTTCTTGTAGACGCGCCAGGGGAGGAACCGGTGCTCGCGCGGGATGCCGTATTGTTCGGCGGTAGGGTCGAGAACGAAGTTGCCAGCGAGCGGGGAGCGAATGAGGAGGACAGAGTGGGTGGTAGAGAAGTCGCCGTTATCGTTGAAAATGAGCTGGAAGCGGCGCTGAGGAATGACTGCCATCCAGAGGACCTCTGCGTCTGGGTCGACTGGTATTGTCAGTTCGCTCAAGCGTGGTAGGACGTAAATGGCGACTTACTGTTCTTGGCTATCATCTCCACCGAGTGCTGCAGCGCGACCACTGCCCACTCGCACAAGTTCTGCATCAGCAGTGCGCGGCGCAGAACTTCGGGCAGGTGTCCAGGTAACTTGTGCCCGGCGCCCCAGTAGCTGTGCGGATTGTACTGCCACTGGACTCGGTACTCCACGAAGCTGGGAGGGGTGGACAGCATGTCCGTGTGACGGACCTTACACCTCCAACTACACTCATCGGTGTGTATCATGGCTCTCAGGCTGGAAGAGGTCTCGACGAAGTCGTGGCCGCGTGCCTTGTCGCTCATGTGGGGAGGGAAATCCTCCGCTTGGAGCAAGTCTTCGACTGTGGCCATGATTAGCTTTGTGCTACTCACGGCGGGCTGTTGGAGGAACGTACGGGGCTTCTTCCATACGTGACCAATAATGTTTTGAGGGGGAGTGTCTTTGGGAGGAAGGGGATTCATGGCTTCGAAGACAAGCGGGCTCGCATGCTGAGCCGTCGGGTCCCAAACGCAGTCCAAGAGCGTTGTCATCGCCTTCTGCAGGTAGTAGCTTGTAGCGGGCATGATGAGAGGGTGGCGTTGGGAGAGAAGAGAATTGGACGGTATGGTGTGAAGGAGCTTGCAAAAGTTCTGCTAAGGTAGACTATCGCTGGAGAGACTGAGCAAAACAAACGCCCCACTAATCCCTGATCATCGACCGGCCTACTCACAGTCACCCCACCCCTGCAATACTCTACTTCACTGCCTTCAGAAGCACAATGAATATCCTCAATACCTTGAATAACCTCGTCCAGTGGCTGCTTGCTACCATTGTGCATATCTTCATGGTTCGTGAGACACGCCCCAGGCATCCTTTGATGCTGAGACAAACTAGTTTGTACGTGGACGACGCGGCCTGCATCGCTCCAGTGCACGAGAGAACCTCGACGACGAAGAGAGCCAAACGAACGGAAGTACGTGAGTTCATTCTTGGTATTGCGTTTTGACAGACCGGATGCTGACGTAGTCGGCAACTTGGCACTGAGCTACATGAGGGAAGAACAGTGTAACAAAGCTTGAAGACTTCCACGGTCCGCATTGTGCTGCACCGGGTGCAATGTCCTGAGGGCTGTTAGGTATACAGGAGGATAGAAGAAGCGCAGAAGAACAGCGCAGAGGCTTGTAGGTCTTGAGAAGAAGCTCCGTGACAGTAATGAAACACATTTCCACCTTGAACTGCTGCAAACTTGTGCTCTTTCCTGCGCGAGACATGGCGCCGATGGGAATCTTGATGTGATAGATCTGTTGATTCCAGTGTCTTAGACCTACCTTTGTTACCAGGTGAGGGCGGGCAGCATAGCTGATATCGCGGGTCTGTGCGGCAGGAGAGAGCTTCCCAAACCTGCACCACCACCAAAGTTCCCCACCAAGAGTATCTCCCTACCACAAATCTTACCGAATTTCTTGCTCCTGATGACACAAAACCAAGCCATCTCACCTCCCCCTGGGACCGAGCAGCAGATCTGCGTCTTGCGCCTCTGCAACCGCCCCGCCTCACTCGCCGCCAGCCTGTCCTGGGGCAGCGCACGATTCTGCAGCCGCAAGCACCGCGAGGAAGCCGCCTCGATTAAGCTGCGCGAGCTTACTCGTATAGATAGGTTGCTGAACCGGATCTTCCTGCTGGAAGCAAAGTGGCTACACGCCTTCCGCACGTACGCGGCAGCGCGCTCGTCGACAGGCACGTTGGTGCTGTTCCAGCACGAGTTTGACCAGCCCCTCAAGGAGCAACAAACCCTCCCTAACACAGTCCCGCGGCGGTTGCAGGAAGTTGGGTACTGCTTCAACAGCTGCATTCACGTCCTGGAGATCCTCGCTGGCGTGCTTGCCTTCTTCGCAGAAGGTGACTAGGTCTCTTTTTTTGTGCAGATGTGTACTGACTGTCTCCAGGGTCTTTTGAAGTCGAGGAGGTAGATATTCTACACGTCAAGTCGAACTCCAGCGTTATTGTCATCGAAGACGATCCGGACGAGCCAAGGGTCAAATACGTCGCTGAGCGCCACACAATGCTCAAGGTCTCCTCCTGGCTCGGCGATTTCTACCTCGATCCTACCGCACCGCAGTATGGCCGCCCGCAAGGCCTGCAGCGCTGTGATGAGTACCTCCAGAGATACACCGATCTGCGCCAGCAGCATGGACCATGGTCGCGTGTGTTCGGCACAAGATACAAAGCAATGCAGAGTCGGATGAGTACTAGCACCCCAGGCTCTGAGGGATGGTATCACTGTATAGAGACCCACACAGCTTTACGTAGCATCAATAACGTGGTCTATCAAGTCGTCGAAGATGCTGGAGGACCCAGCTTATTGAGGGAGGCGGGCGAGACAGTCTGGCGGACAGTGGAGGACACAGTCGTGAATGGCGTGGAAAAGAAGCTTGGAGAGCTTCGTCGTGACATGGACCGGATATGGTACAGCACGCGGTTGAGTCTCTGGGTTGACTTCTACGAAGACGCGTTGTATCGTTCACACGATGATGGCAACGTGGCCATCATGAACGCCCTCGTTCGAATGTCAGGTCAGGAGCTCAAGCCATAGACGCGGATGTAGCAAGTTTTTGAGGTTGCAGAGCAGCCTTCCAACTTAGTTCAAAATTTGCCTGGAAAATGGCAGTTTCCTTTTTGTTTCCAAATCCAGAAATTCCGCGTCCACCGTAATTCTGTGGAGTGGATAGCCAATAGTCTCTAGAATTAGTCTTGCCAAAATGCGTTGCCAAACTTCAGTGAAGGAGAGTCGCAGCCAGAATGATCGCGTTTCGGCGCTAAGTCCAATCTCGGCCTGACGCCAAGAGCTTCCCATTTGCTCACCACCACATCGCCGAGCAAAACAAGCAGACAATCAGCAAACACCTTCAAACTGACACCATGAGCTCATCTCAAGATACCAGCCGACACATGTACCGCCTCGCCAGCCTGTACAACGGCGCCGCTTTGGTGCAGTTGGAGGCCATGCACTGGCGAGTGCTTGTCGACGACCACTTGACCGACGAGGGAGTACTCCGCTTGGACGTCCAGACCTGTCGCAAGCCTCGCGAAGAAGTACCTCTCTTCGGTCCCCGAGTGAGCGAGAGTAGGAAGAGAACGGCGTACAGCGTCAACCAGTGTGTAGCCGCCATCGATTTCAACACAGCTTGGCTGGCTTTCTGCATCGAGGGTAAGTGTTTGATGCCGCTTCCTCCTCCCTTTGCTTTTGCTGACTCTTGTAGGCTTGGACTTTGACATCGAGGAAGTCACGTTCGAGTACCCAAAGCCCACCCACGAAGTCGAGTTGTGGCTTTGCGGCAGCGGCTGCAACGAGCGACAGATCGTGACCAAATACCCGCACACCATCCTCAAGCTCATCCCCAACAACAAAAACGAAGAAGCGGTCGTGGCAGACGCAACATACGCGCAATACTCTTTCGACGACGGCATCGACACCTACAATGCGTACTGCGCGACGAAAGTCTACCGTGCGGATGGAGACAGCATGCGAGAGGAATTGTTCGGCCGTTGCTTCGAAGATTATGCGGCCTTTAAGGGGTACGCTTGGGAACAAAGCTGCTCGGACGCGGCAGTCTGCACCACAAATAATGTCATGTTCAGGGAACTGAGCGCTGCCGGCGGCGTCAAAGCCGTCCTGAGCATGGGTGCAGAAGAGTACCAGCGAACAGAAGACAGTATCCTCGCTGCTCTGAAGCAGGAGATGGAAGAGCTGCGGTTGCGCCTTGAGTGGATCTACTTCGGCGACACGGACTGGTTCTTGATGCAGCTTGCAAATGTTGTGATGGATGCTGATGGTGCTGGCCATCAAGCGTGCATGCAGAGCTACCGGCGTAGGGACCGGCCCCAGAGTCGAGTTTCAGTATAGTTTGAGCTTCCTTTCGTTGAGCGTTTTTCTGTAGATGTTTTGTAATATTATCGTTGATCCATGCCCATGAAATTGACACTGGCGCCGTGATATCAGCCACCCAAACACATTCAGACGACTCACACTCTGAGAGTCTGCAGAGATCAAGTCTGCAAAGTAGGAAACTGCCAACCATAACGTGATGCCTAGAAGCGCTGCAGCGTCGTAAAATTTGAAGCAAATCAGGTCCCTATCTCCACGTGGAAGGCGATGCTGCTGCCGAGCTTTCTGTTGTGTATGGAACGGCACAGATGTTGTTTCTTGACCGGGTAATGACTAGTCCAAAAAACACAAAAGGAATGGCTGACTGCGAGATCGAACCAGGTACCCCGTATGGTGAAGGCCAAAACAAAAGAGTTCCCGCCACCGCGTGGCAGTACATCTCTCCTGTGCCATAGTTAGCCTTGCTCCCTACGACAAGAATACACCGAAATTTACGGTATATGTAGACCTAGGGGATCTCAAGAGTAACAGGGCAAGCTCACTGTTTTGACGTTCTGGTCTTCATGGCATCACACAGGTGACAGGGGTGAGGCTGTCCAAGGCAGCCGGGCCCCTCTTCCTGGTCTCTCTTTGGCTGGCTTGCTATCACCCCATCAAATTTGCTTGGAGCCAGCTCGACAGGGATCATAAAACGCTCTTAAGCCAAGCCCCTCCAGACAGGGCTTGCAATCGGTGTGGCTTATCAGATTCGAGGTGAGTGTAAGTCGGGTGGGCTTCCGTGAAGTCGTTTGTTTTGGTCGGTCCGTTCTCTCTCCTCGCACCATCACACCCGAATTTGAAGCCACATTATCATGCAGCTCCTCAACACATACCGTCCTTGGTCCTCCTGCGGCGTTAAAGCTGGTCCTCGCTCAGTCTCTCGTTCGGCTGTGTGTCCAAGCTGTCGCGACGTCCCAGAGGGCGACATCGAATCGACCCTCACCCACTGGGTGTGCTTCTGTGGATGGTGCTGGCATACGCACACAGAGTCCTGCCAGGAGCGGCAGCAGAGAAGAAGGATCGTGCGTCTCGCAAGTCTGCAGTACCGGTTGGCTGCAGCTTTTGCGACGGTGACGTTCTTGGGCTCGGTCGAGTCCTACCATGACGTGTCCGCTGGGGAGCATGTCTTCTCGAGTCTGGGTGACGACTTGCCCGGCCGCATACTACACCTGCATGACTTCGCTGTGCCAGCAGCTGAGCTGACACCAATCTCGGTCGATCTGCCAGAAAAGGTGCAGCTGCAGGCATGCTGTATCGAGAACTGTGTAGACGCCATTGCGTTTACAAGTCAGGCACTAGCCTACTGGACTCAAGGTACATCCTTCCTCGACGGTGTAGCTCATTGCGTTCAGGGACTGACAATTTACAGGCTTGTCCTTAGAGCTCCGTGAGATGTGGCTTGAGCCCCGGCCAGTTCAGCACATCTTGTTCCGACGGGAGAGCGACTCTGAGCCCTTCGCAGCACCAACCAAACACCACACCGTGCTGGTCGTCTCTCCTCACCCTGGCCAGGGCGCTCCTCTCGCTACAGGAGATGAGTGGTGCGAGGACTTCTGGTCTATCCCAGGTAGCTTCGTGCTGGACCCCACTTACTGGCAGTACGACTTCGATACTGCCGTCCGGCCAGCTTCGGACTACCTGTGGAGCCAAGTCAAGAAGACCGATGGAGACCATGTCTTTCCTTTCGGCACAAGCTTCCGACGGCACGAAGAAGAGCGAGACCATGGACAGTCGCCCACAAGACAGCACCGTGGTCTGTACCGCGAAGTCTGTCTGCAAGCAATGAACGGTGCTGTGTACAGCGAGACGCAGCGACACGGCGGCAGCCAGGGACTTCTTGGAGGTCGTCATTGCAAGTTCATTCGCATGCAGGAGGAGCTACAGCTTGCTGTAGGTATCGCTCTGGCCGATGCGAGAGAGAAGGCAGACAATGTCTATTTCGATCCCACCCATGAAGATGATTACGACATCACGAGACGTCTGTGGGCTCTTGTCCGTCGTACTCGGACGATTGGCAACGTCGCTTTGTCGATGGCATTTCGAGAAATCAGGTAGGCGTGAGAATGTCGTTAGGTTGAGTATACCGCGACTTGTTGTCACCGCCGTAACTCTTGCCGCACGCCGTTCCACCATGGCTTCCTCCTCTCCATCCGCATGTCCGTACCACCTACATGATTGCGGCATCATGTTTGCATTTCTCTCCACAAAATCCCATCTGGAATAGCTACAGCTCGAGAATGGGAGGGCAAAGTACCCCATCAAGCAAGGTGGCTTGAGTGATTGCTTGGAGGGTTATGATGTCTGGTGGGTGTCTTGTGGAATTGACCAAAAGATAGAATCTGGTTGGATGTAGCGTTTGGTTTGTTGGATGCTCTGAAAAAGGGCGTGATGGATTATGGAAGCAGGAATGATGCCTGTCTTACGGTTTGATGATGTTTGTGTTGGTCTCTTCGAACGAGAATTCGCAGTTGGGCTCAGCTCATGAACATGTATTACATGAGCCCTTGAGGAAATGCCATAAACGTGATGATCTGACACGCGGTGTGCTCCTTTCCTCTGTCGTGATTTCGTCCTTTGTGGTAATACTGTGGTATTTGAACCACCGCGTTAGGCCCCTCTAATCGTGCATGCTGCGTGTGCTGATACCAATCTGGAAACCATATGAAGCGAGGATCTTTGTAGCTTGCAGGAACCTAGAGTTCCCGATTCGATGTTGGTGATGTGCGAGACCACGATATGGTTTCCCTTGCGCTCCACGTCCCCACCACCACCACCACCACCACAACAACAGCCACAGACCACATCAACAGCAGACGAAGAATGGCGAACAAGGGTGAGCTGTCCAGTATGTGGGCCGCTCAACAGGAGAAGTTCGACGAAGCAGCAGCAGAGAAGGTGTGCTGTCTCGGGCACAAACTCCCGCTTCCCCGCAAGCTCGAGACCAGCTTGCACGCCGCATCAGCATCCAGGGATGGCGCGTTCTTCCTCTTGCTGCTTCTCATAGCCGCGATCGTCATATATCAGAGCAGGAAGCGCAGTCCCCGTCGACGTCCCGCTGAGGAAGAAGCTCCACAAGATGACGGTCCCGCCCTTCCGGGACCTCATGTCGACGCCAACACACGCATGCACCTCGAAGACCGCCCTCAGACGTTCTACGACTGGGTACGAGCCAGCAATGCTGCCTCTCGACCGCCAGCCCGCCGGGGCTAGTGGTGATGGAAAGATTGTTTGCTTGCGGGTTGGTGCGCCGATAACCTGCAGCAAGCACCACACAGGTGGGCTCTCCCCAACATCGAAACTGCAGACTGCTGAGTGCGCCATTCCTGATCGACGCAACAACTGACAATGACAGCTCGCTGCAACGTCGCGCCCATATCTTGACGAGGCCGCTATGATCTCGCCACGAACATTCTGCAAGCAGAACACCTGTACACGCGTCGAAAAAGACACGCACCACAACCCGATCCAAGATGAACCTTCATCACAACATCGCCCACAACACTCTGCCTCCCTGCCAGGTCCATCAGCCCAGATCGCATGACTGGAGCGCACAGAACCCGCTCTGCCCGAACAAGCGTTCGCCACTACTTCCAACTCAGCTGGCTAAGGATAGGCTACAACAGACAACGAGGCGTTGCTTCGGAGGAAGTTTTCTGGCTGACCGGATTGAGCAACACACATTCATGCTCCTGTGAGGGAGCTCAGCGGTCATCTAGTATTCGCCTTGTGCGGTCAAGTCGACTCGAAAAACGCTAGTAGAAGTACTGGAGCCAACAATAAGAATCTTCAAATCAAGACGGGCGGACGCTGAAGGTATTTGCAGACTTTGTAAGGGGCACAACGGAACAAGCAAGACTGTAGGGCAGGGCGTGATGGCTTCGAGGATCAAGGAAAGGTAAAGAAAGGACAGCTGCGAGGGTGTTGCGAACGTGCAGACAAGATGAGAAAGAGATGTAGGGATGTAGGGAAGATGACGATGGTGATGATGAGAGACTGACGGCATGAGGATTGAACAAGACTTGACTGAGAGGAAGACGAATCGAAAAGAGCAGGAAAGTGCCGAAGAAAAGATGTAGGGGCGGCGGTCAACTTGGCGGACTTGAGTGAGCGTGAAGAAGATACGAGTGTCTGGGGAAGAAGAGGACTGAAACAGTGCTATCAACGAGAAGGGAAGAGATGGAATCGCGCGTGCTCCGAAGACATGCAGCCCAGGGAGCGATCCAGGTCGACTTGTGCTTGTGCCACTCAGGATCACGTTCGTTGGACGATGGTACTTGTGATAAAGCGCCGCCCACGGGAAAGCAGTCGAGTAGCAATGGGAGGGTGCTAGAACCGGTTCCAGCGCACCAAAGTTGTCGTTGTTGCCGGATACACTCCTCCTTGGGAGCTGCGGCGAGGTTTGTATATGGCCACGTCGGACCAAGCCCCGCTCCTCAGCTAGCACACAATGCGAAGGCGAAGATTCGAACAGCTCGACTTAGCTGAGGTGTCGGACAGGCCGCAACAGCTCAAATGTCAAGCACCGAGTACGTCAGCCGTTGCTTCTTAGCTCAAGCTCAGCGCCGCCCACGGGCGTGCTGTTGGTTGAGGGTGTTATAGGAAAGTTCCAGCGGACCATCATAGGCTGTGATTGGGGTCATCGGTAGGGTTGGTGATGCGCATGCCGATACGGGCGAGAGCGGTACGTCTGGCTAAGCTCGATGCATTTCTATCGGGCAAGGAACACCGAATCAGAGCGAAGAGGGCTGTCTCGACTCAAGAAATCGAATCTGAAGTCACGATGTGTTAGTCACGTCCTCGATCTCATCTTGCGGGGTGGCTTACCTTTGGCGAGCCCCTCAGCACCCAGAGGACGAAGGATCGGATCCAATGTGGCGAAACGTCGACGCGCAAGACGTTGACCCGGATAGGAGAGGGTTTTGAGCCACTGGCAATGCCGTCCAAGTTTGCAATCGCAACGAGCGGTGTGCGCGCCATGGCTGGTCTTGGGCGTGCAGCCAACCGTTCAGCGGGTTACACACATATGCCGGTCAGCAGCTGACAAGAAAGTCGTCAACGACCGAGGCAATTCAAGAGGCTGTTCCTGCTTCGACGGTAGTCTGCCAGGCGGAGAGGGTGCGGTGCTTCTGTACGTGGGTTGGATGGTGTTGCGGAAGCCATTGGACGAAGAAAGCGCTCTGCTCTCCCCTGCAACCCTGTGCCACCGCATACACGCATTACAACCGCAGTAAGAGCTCACTGTGGCTCCCTGGTATTGCTACGGGTACGACGAGGTCGGCATGCGCTTCGTGGGCCAAGGGCTCGTTCCAAGTTGACAGCGGGCAGTTCGGTGGAGCTCAACCCCCTGCTCGCCGAGACGGTGGGCGCATGAGAAAGCTTTGGGGCAGCGCTGTGATCAGCGAGAATGAGAAAGCAACACCACAACGGCGGTGCTGCAGAATGTGGTTGTGGTGAGGTTGTGTGGGGGGAGGGGGAGAGAGAAGGAGGAAGGCGCGAGAGGAACTAGTGCCGAAGCTTTCCAGCATGCCACCATCAACACCACGACACCGACACCACATCGAAGATGCCGCAACAAAGGGCTCGGAAGATCTGTATAGGCCAAGTATTCTTCAGCTCAGGGCTGACATAACCTTGTGCCTCGACGTGCAGCGGCTATCGTAGACTGGGGGTGACGACAGAACGGCAGGGCGGGGGCCGGTTGCAGCAGTCGCAACAGGAGTCGACACCCGTAATCGCAATGGTCTGTGGTGCGACGCGAGAACATCGCCATGGCGCTGTATTGCTGATCTCGACAGCGGAGACTCATCATTATCAAAGCCCAAGCTCACAAAACGCGTACGTCCTGAGGCAAGAACGCGAAAACACGTGCAGATCAACATCACGGGATTCGCGAAGGGGTACTCGAAACAAAGAAGGCTCCATTATGCTTAACACCCAGCTCCAGCCTCTCGCTCATCGTGCATCGCAATCTATCGTTACCCCTCCAAAACCTCGCGCGTAGAACCTCGCGCGTAGACCCTCCCCAGGATGCTTCGACCGTGCGACGACGTCACGACGAGAGCCTTCGCAATGATTACTTCCTGCCCTCAGCGCGCTTCTGATCCATGGCGACCCTTCTCCAATTCTTTGGATATTCTCTTCCAACCGTCTTGCTCGGTTTCTTCCTCGATTCGATCAAACAGTCCCTTCCGCCACCCGCCCTTTGCATCTTCCTCATTCTCAACTACCCCGAGAGACCACGACAGGAAGCCCTCCGCGCGGGCGCCGTCTGGAGAATCCAACAACCCTACAGCGACGTCGACGATTTCCGGACGTTCGTCCTCGGCAAAGAAGACAGTGGCTGAGCAAGTGCTGCAGAAGAAGCGCAGGACACCAGTCGAAGAAGCATAGTAGGCCAGACTGCCCACGAGAGGGTCCTTCTTATCGACGAAAGACTTGAGCTCGTAGGACGACTTTGGGAATGGCACGTCATGCTGAGCGGCGGAAAGATGTTTCATCTCGAAATAAGTCCAAAACCACACATCAATCCCACCTTGGAGACGACATGAGTCGCACCCACAGAAGATCGTCAAAAGCTTGTGCGTCTCTGGATCGACACTCCAGGGTAGCTTTTCTCTCCCAATCCCGGAGTAATCGCCGCGCTGCAGGACAAGATCAATGCCATTGCACCTGCAGCGAATGGACATCCTATCACCTGTCTTCTTCTCGTATCCCGTAAGCTTTTCCGTAGATGGCCAGTCCTGTGGCAAAGTAACTCCTGGTGCATCGTCTTTGGCCTCGAGCTTGAAACGTTTGCACTCAGAGCCGTCGGAGTTAGGGCGCCGTAGCCACGCGCTTGCTCCGCCATCGATGGTATCGCCAACAAAGATCAGCTTGGTGAACTTGATGGGCGTATGTTCTCCGTTGGCCAATGTACCGGTGAATGCGATAAGAGGACTATCGGGCTCTCCAAGCATCTCCCAGAACATCGGGGTCGAGCAAGTTGGACAGAAGAGCAGATTGACAACATTCGTGAAGGAGTATGCCTTCAGTTTCGATACATCGAGATCTGCTCGTGGCTCAGGCCAACGCACAGATGACGTGTATAGAGATCCAGTGACATGTCTGCACGATGTGCAATGGCAGGTGTGTGCCGGAAGAGGAAGCTCTGATTCTGGTACTTGTGCCGTGAATGTGTTCGCCTTGCACAAACAACGCGATGCGAGCGTGACAGTCGAATCGTCTGCTGAAGCCATTGTCGAGGCAGCAGTGATCAAAGGAATTTGATTGAGCGTACGACAAGCGAATTGAGGCTGTTTTTCAAGGGAAGAGAGCGCCCTTCAAGTGGAGGGCTGATTTGACGCGATTGGTTGAGGTTTGTCAGCTATCGCGGGGTTGTCTTGAAGGGAGGCGCGAACCCAACACGACGTCACTGGACCTGTCTATTTCGCCTACACTTGTCAGCCATTCGTCTGTCAAACACGTCCCTGAGCATTTTGTGAAGACTTACACAACAGCATCGCTAGGATATTCACAATCAAACTGTCGATGTACCCATTCAAGGCGGTTAGATTAAATAACAAGCCCTCCGCATCATGGCATAATCAACACACTCCTCTCACACGATTCTACAGAACTACACGATACACAATTCAGAATGCCCAACATCGACATGATCTTCAACCAACAGCGTGACAGCGCTAGACGTTATGCAAATCAGGGGGCTGCTGGCAGCTCCAACTACGATCCTGCTAACCGCCAACAACAAGCCGGAGGGCTGTCGGCACAACCCACAAATGCAGTACTCGATCGAAGCAGAAGGGAAGCCGAGGTTGAACAGCAGCTAGAGGACCACCGTAATGGAGCGCAGGGTACACAGTCCACCTGGCCTCACCTCCGGGGCGGCTATCTTGGGGTTGAGAATCATACTCCACTCCACGGCTATCGCCGCCCGAGTGTCGAAGATGACCTTGAGTCTTTCGACGATCACCAGATTCCTCAGCGCAGGCCAGCGGAACGCGACTACCTGCAGCATGATATACGACGCCGACGGCAGGAGACAGACGGCGGACGAGACCGACCGCGCACAGGTCTTGTCATCCACGCCAATGAGGCAGCGGGAGCTCAACTCAATGGATGGGAGTATCGCCGAATGCAGCGAGAACGAGAGGAAGACGAAGTCCAACAACGCGAATTGCGGGAGCACCGTCGGCTTAGATGTGAAGAAGATGATCGAATTCGACACTACGAGCAGCTGCTCTTGCAGGAGCGTGAAGAGGATGAAGAGCGCGGAAGAAGGTACTTGGAAGAGACAAGGCAGCGTAGGCGAGAAGATGCTCAAGTTCGGTGCCACCAGCAGATGCTAGAACGACGATACGTAGAGGCGGAACGCCGCAAGCTCGACGAAGAAGACAGGCGAGCTGCTTTGATAGCTTCCAGAAAGCCTCCTGGTGAGTTGTCCATGCATTTCCTTCGACCTCTTTACTCACCAACGAGCAGTGTACATACCCATTGAACACACCAGGGAAGGGCCTATCTCCCAGGACGCCACGGCGTGGCAGTGCTGCGCGTGTCACGGGATCGAACCAGCTGACAGCCTGGAAACGAGGCTGCCACTGTGCTATACATGCTCTCATCGGCCGTGTAGAGAGTGTAATTTTTCGCCAGCTCGGTGGGTGCTGCAGTTTGAGACGGATTCTCAGGGCAAATTGGTGTAAGTACCGACGAAACTCGGGTAGGAACTGGTAAACGAACGAGAAGACTGTATAAATAGAAGTCCACAACCCTAATACAAACTCTCCCAACCCCTTCTATGGCGTAATCACAGTCCCACTCCCCGCACCTCCAACCCCAGTCAATATAACTGCATCGTCCACCAGGTTATTAAGCTGATTGAATTGTCTTGCAACCACATACAGTATGGTAGGGGTAAGTATCCCATGTAGATACTTAGGAAATAGTTGTTCCGTCAGTATGTAACGATAGTTGTTTCAAAGGCGTAAATAATCTAGCAAATCATATCCAAACACTAAATACAGCAAGGGACAAGTGTCCTATATCAAAGCAGCTTCTTACTATCTTAGGCATTATGCCTTAAAACATTTGTGTAAAAGAGTACTGCAACTATTACTTCAGCAGCTCGGCCGAAGTTCTCCAGGGATGTGGCCACATGGACTACTTACCCCTACCATACTGTATCCAGCAAACCCTGATCCTCAGCGACATAGCTACTCCTCGGCAACAACACCTTCTTACACTCCTTCAACTCATTAACATTCCCAACACCCAGCAACCTCAACCGCGTATACGCCGTTGCATAATCCCCATTCCAATGCTCCTGTGCACCCGCACCATCACTAAACTCTCGCCACTCGAATCCAGACTAACCTCCACATCACTCTGAACCCTCAACACCCTCGGCGCCACCCCCGTCGTCTCGGCATAAAACCCAACATCCCACGCCCCGGCGTCGCGTCCTCGGATCGCCGAGCGCCCCGGACACGAAAAGCTCGCGACGTTGTACGAGCGCCGACCGCGCACCGAGGTCGCGAGCGACGATTATCGTTGTGCCGAAGAGCGTCGTAGCGTATGCAGTATCTCCATGTCCCGGTAAAAGACCCGTAGGTAGCGTAGACTAGTAACAACATTCGTGCAAATACGTTTTTTTCCAAAATTCCCTAGTTTCACACCCCTATTGTCTCTACTACCTGTAGTTTAAATGAACTGTTTAATAGCTTGAATAATAGCTCTTAGCTTCTTCTATCTATTCCTTGTCTTAAATCTTACTTTTTGCTATGTGTAGAAGACTAAGATTTGTAGATTGTAATAGGATGCAGCCTGTAATAACTACATTAGCTAAAGCTTAAATAAGCTAATCTTTATAGACACTTTTCTAGCCCTATATCTATTACATAGAAATTTTAAGCAGACATAAGTAATACAATTTAGCTTATTAATGTCAGCCTAATAGCTAACGCCTTAGAAGGTTGTTACAGAGTAACCTATTCTAGGTTAAGCCTAGTATAAATAGTCCCTTGTACTAGATTAATGCCTAGCATTAAATAGTCTATAGTTAATTATACATCTCTATTACTAATTATATTATTACTACTTGTGTTGTTACCTTATCTTTTAGTGTATCTTGCCTTAAGGCCTAACATTCTGTTTAATCTTACACTAAGAGACAAAGTAGAGAAATCCTATAATAAGTATTACACTCTAACCTTAAGTAGAAGAATTAACCCTAAAGCTAAAGGAGGGAACTTCCTTTATGTCTATAGGCAAATCCTCTATAATAAGGCCTAAGAAGCTCTAGAACAAAGCGTCTAGAGGCACTTAGCGTATAATATCTAATAATATATTAAATAAGCCCTAGATCTAGCTTCTGCTATCTAGCATAAGGCTAAATAGGCTATATTAGGCTATAGTAGCACAAGATCTCCTATTAGTTAATAAAGTAGACTAGGAGCTCTAAGAGTTAGAAGCCTAGCATAAGAAAGCTACAAAGCTCTAGAGAGTAGTACACCTTTAAGAAGCATAGGCTAAATATCTTATAAGAGATATAAATGTATTGTAAACTACTTATAGTAGTATCTAACTTACTACTATAGTACTAATAGTATTAATAGTAGACTTACTACGCCTAGAACTACTATATATGTTTGTAAAGCGTAGCTATATAGACTATAACTACTAGAAGTATAATTATAAGCAATACTTTAAAAAGCTACCTACTAACTTTCTATAGGAAGTGTAGCAAGTTAATTTTAGTATATAATATCTTTTAGAGACTATAAAGAGTCTATAAGAGGCGTATTAAGCTAATTAGCTATAGTTGTCCTTATTATAGGCACTAACCTAGGTAACTATAAAAGCAGTTATGCTAGGTTCCCTAGGTACTCTCTTAGAGAGAAGGCAGTAGGCATATAAGGCCTTAAGCAAGGCTTGTATACTTACTTATAGTAACCTAATAGATCTGTTAGATTATATAAGGCCTTACTAAGAGGAGTTAAGCAATACTCCTAGCCTAGCACTATAAGTAATAGGATACATCTATATATTGCTTAAAGATGTCTAGAAGCAGCTCTTTATATACCCTCTAGAGAGAAGAGAGACTCTTACATAGGTAGAAGAGGCTACTAACTAAATTTTCTACTAAAGGACCTCTTCTAAGAACTATTAAGGCAAAAAGCCCTAGAAAGAATATGTCACGAGTGAAGTGGCAAGCCAGGCATATAGCAGCGACCACCTCTGACCTGGGCTAGGCATGTGGCAGCGACCACCTCTAACCTGGTTGCTAATAAGTACTGTTCTGGCCACGTTATCACTATCAGAGTGATCATTCGTACCTTTTGGCTGCTATGGCTAGGTGGGCAGAGTCTAGTCCTAACAGCATTGATGACTTTACTATGGCCGGGCATGGTACCAGTGTGGTAAAGCTGTTACTCCGTCAGGATCTGTCAGACGCGCAATCATCATATTCACCACACAAACACCCAAGCCTCACCTCATATGTTAGCTACCGTCCCTCCCTTCAACACTCAGGCTCTCACAACAACAAGCTCCGCTAGTTGCGACGCAACAATGACTTGAACATAGGTATTGTCACGAGTGTCCTGCCCTAGATCGGAGATCCCTCGGATGGACCCCGGATCAAGCCCAGGGATCTACAGGCACCCCACGTATATAATATTCTAGAGCCTTAAGACTTATCTATTAAGGATTTGTCTTATCTTATCTATCTACCACTATTTTCTATCCTATCTTACTCTGCTTAATTGCCTGCCTATAGTAACCTTACAATTTAAATCCTTTATACTCCTCTTAGAACAGGCAGCTAATTAGCAGCAGAGAAGCAGAAAAAACTAGCTATTAACAATAGCTAAGGGATATCGCAACCTCTATTTAACTACAAGTAACGTAGATGTGCTACTCTCCTGCAATAACTCTAGTTAAGAACTAGAAGCGCAACAGCGCTACAACGCGCTTAGAATGTTACCTAAGCCTATAATAATAGCCTTAAACCCTTACACTAGAGGGAAGTTAGATATAACAATAGTAGGTATTATAACCCTAGATGTTGCTGCGCTACGCGTTACGTATTTAGTGTTAGAACACGGCTCTGCCTATCGTGCTAAGCATGCCAAAAGGTATCAATGCTTACTCTAATAGTGAGCTCGTGGCCAGAACAGTACTATATCGTCAGCTAGGCGGCCTAGGGCTAACAATATCCTCCTTCTACAACAGGGCCTAACCTAGGCGTAAAGAGTACCTAGTACTAGACCTTCTAGCAGCAACAGTATATTATAGCCTACATTAACCTATACTAAGCTATACTAGCAGCTTCTAGCGTTACCTGTAGCCGTGCCTTAGCTTACAAGCTAGCTTAGCTAAACTCTAGACCTGTGCAGGGTACAATAACCTAATATACAAGGTATTAGACTCTAGAGAGGTTTTAGACCTAGGATTAATCTATAAGAAGACTCTGCCTACAACTACACTGTAATTACTTCTAGACTTAAACCTACGTTTAATCTACGCACACTTACACACGCTTTAGGTATTAGAGTAAGCATAATGTTAGAACACAGCTCTGCCTACTATGCTAAGCATGCTAAAAGGTATTAATGCTTACTCTAATAGTAAGCTTGTGGCTAGAACAGTACTATATTGTTAGCTAGGCGGCCTAGGCCTAACAACTTTATTAATTAACTTTGTTATTATAATATCTTAACCTAGCTTATAAAACAGATAGTCTACTCTATACTCTTTCTTACTACTCTTATTATTATAAGCTTTGCTTAAGTAATACTTTAATATGATCTTCTATACTGCTGTTTATACCTAAGAACTAATTAGACGTATGCTTCCAAGCTTTACTTAAGGTGAAATCTTAACAGTAGGTAAAGAAGTTATTATAAGAAAGAAAAGAGTTGCAGAAGTGCTGAAAGAGTTATTTAGCGCTAAAGAAGGCAGAACTTAGAATAGTATTAATACTAAGAAGGTGTAAAATAGCAACTCTAATATATAAAAGAGGATCCTTTGCCTAGCTAATAATTATTGCCTATCTAGCCTTTTACTACTCTCTTACCTTATAAAAGGCAATGCGTAAAGCTAGTGCGCTAGCTATCTAGCAGTAATAAGGTAAATATAAAATTATAAATTACCTTAGTTAAGAGCTAACCTAGCTGTAAGGATTTATAGTGTAAATGCTAAAGTTAGAGCTACGCTGCGTAGCAGACTAATAAGGTGTTATAGCCTTAGAATTAGTAATATTAGATATTAAGACCTGCTATGCAGGTATATCCTCTATAAATAAGTATATCCTAGACTAGTTTACCTATAGTATTTAAATTAATCTCTAAGTGTTCTAGAGAGGAAGATTACACTCTAGAATTATATTCTTTAATAATCCGCAATAGATTAGATGTTCTAATCTAATACTTAGGTAATGTTTTACCTTTACTATAACAGCACTTAAATAAGATATAAATCTTACTATACAACACACTGTATATAAGAGCACTATAGGCAGGCAAGAGAGATAGAACAATAACGTATAGTAATAGATAAAATAAGATAAATTCTTAGAAGTTAAGCTTCTAACAATTTAGGGAAATATATACATGTATATAAGTACTAAGAAGTAACTATAGTTGCTCTAAGGTGTTTCTAAAAGTTAGCATGCCTAAGGTAGAAAGTTCTTAATAATATCCTTCCTATTTCTTATAGTCTATTCTAGACTGCTAAACTCTATATACCTAATACTTACCTATTTAAACTCTAAAAAAACCTCTAATATAAGACGAAAATACTTAAGAGAAAGCTAGTTTACTTATTTGTAGGTATTTAAATCTATTAGTTATGTTAGCATAAACAACTCCTTATAGAGTGTAATTAGCACTAGTTTACTACTTACTAGGTAACCTTACCTACAGATTCCTTAGGATTAGTAACTCTAAAACGTATATTTAAGACTATTAAAGAGTTAAGTAATAGTTAAGTAGATTAGTAAATAAGTGTTTAGCTAGTACTGCCCTATAGAGTTTCTGTAGCCTAACCCTAGTCCTTTTAAAGATCTAGTACTCTTAGTCTAGTAGCCTTAACTTCTAGAAGTATAGTAACATAAGATATAGAATAAAATATATAGTATTTATAGTAGGTTCTTTTTATAGAGTACTTGTTACTGCACTATAGTCCTTATAGGGCGCTACTACTCTAAGTATAGAGACTGCAATTGTTAGGACTAGACTCTGCCCACCTAGCTATAGCAGCTAAAAGGTACAAATAATTACTCTAATAGTAATAACATAGCTAGAACAGTACTTATTAGCAACTAGGTTAGAGGTAGTTGCTGCTATATGCCTAGCTTACTACTTTACTTGTAACAATAGCCCCCCCTTAGGTGCCTGTCCTTAGGCACTAAGGATAAGTACTAGACCTTCTAGCAGCAACAGCACATCCTAGCTTATAGTATATTAGCTCACGTTAACTTTGTTACCTGTAGCTCTGCCTTGTAGCCCTGCCTTAGCTTCCTGCTAGCTTGGCTAAACCTAAGATCTGTGTAGATCCAGTCTGCCACGTAACTAGAGGCGTTACTTAGACTTAAACCTATGCTGCTTTAGGCATTAGAGTAATTATTATATTAGGACTAGACTCTGCCTACCTAGCTATAGCAGCTAAAAAGGTACAAATAATCACTCTAATAGTAATAACATAGCTAGAACAGTACTTATTAGCAACTAGGTTAGAGGTAGTTGCTGCTACATGCCTAGCCTAGGTTAGAGGTAGTTGCTGCTATATGCCTAGCTTGCTACTTCACTTGTAACATTGCGCACCTTCGCTAAGGGCAAGACTAATACAAACTAAGGATAGTTCCTAAATACTACAACACTAAACAATTCTATTATAACTTGTTACATCTTCTATGTATAGTAAACCCTTTAATAGTTAAACTATTTATAAAGCTAAAGTTCTTTTTTAATTAAATTAATCTTCTTACATTACTCTAAATAAAGAACTTAAACAAGTATAGTAATTATTTTACTTTTCTACTTATTAACCTAACATCTTTATATATTACTTTAATGTATTAACTTTTATACTTCTACTAATTACTCTAACTATAGGTATATAGTTAAATAGCTAACTAGTTTTAATTCTTATAGCTATTACGTACTAGTATATAAAGCTACTAGCTTATTAGCTTATTAACTTTTCTAAAAGCTTTAACTTAAACTTTATAACCTAGATTTCTAGTAATCTAATACTGTACTACTTTATATAATATATAGTACTAATATACTTATATAATTAGTAATAGGAAGTTTAAGTTATAGGTTTCTATAGCTATTAACCTATTAAGTTAGTAAAGTAGTATAGTTTAATAGTCTTCTAATTAACTAGTTTAATAGCTTACTAGTCTTCTAGTAGTCTCTTATTAGTTTACTACATCTCTAGTCTACTAGTCTGCTAGCTTAATAGTTTAAATAGTTTAATAGTCACATAATTAAATAGCTAAGAAGCTAACAAGTGTAATAATCTACTAGTTTACTAGTGTAATAGTGTAATAGTTTAATAGGTTAA
>SATU01000250.1:0-42905 GCA_004335285.1 Ascochyta fabae
TCGTTCCTCACAGCCCACCACCACCCAAGTCTGGACCCATCATCTCCGCCACACTCCGCATCAGAACGACGTACATACCCAGCAACCACGACCGCCACTACCTCCCACCACCAACGCTTACAGTCAGTTCAAGTCCTCACTGGAACCACGACGTTAGCGAATTCGGAAAATGTCTTTACGTGCATGAAGTCTGCATGTTGTGTTTCTACGGGGTGTGTTGGGATGGTATTGTATGGTGGGTCTTTGCGCGTGGGTAGTGGGTAGTGGTAGTGGGTAGAAAACGGTAGATGACAGATGACAGATTACAGGTTACGGATATAGTAGCTGTGAGTTCTAAATTTCCGTTGCTGTGCGCGCGAGTGACTGGTTTACGGGTATGGAGTGAGTTGTTCGTGATTTCGGTGTGTGGGAAGGGCGTGTGTAGTAGTGGTGCTGGGTAGTGAGAGTGACGTGATGAGGTGGGTGCTATGGGCTATGAACTATAGATACTGTTGAGCATTACTTGGGAAGGATGTGCGGTATTCGAAAAGAGGTCGTTGTATATGGCACAAAGACTTGGGAAGGGGAAAAAAAAGTCCACATCTTGAATCCTCACTCGTAGTCTTGTGGCCTATTCTATGGTGCCTCGTGTCTGGTTGATGGTCTTTTCCTTGTGACTGGCGCAGGGAACTTGCATTTCTGTCATATTTGGATCTCAGGGATGTGGTGGAATCGCTATTTTTGCTGTAATATCGCAGTGACTGTCTCCACTTTTGTAGCCAGTGTCGAGTGAATGGAGGTGTGTATGTCGTCTTCAACTCGCTCCTGCGTTCCTGGTCACTGTGATCATGCAGCCATCCGGCGAGCCTCATGTGTTACAACGTCTTCCACGAGCCATGTTGAGAGGGTGTGGGGTTTAGGAGCGACCGGCATTTCGAGTGTACTGTGTACGAGAAGTACACGTCGATGCGAGCTCAATGACGTGGGTCACCGGTGAGTCGAAGTGGGAAGAGCAGATTTGTACAAGGCAGATAGCGATAGGCTGTGTTTGTCTGCTTTCAGCGCAAGGCAGTCACGTATCACACAGCATGTTGTCAGTCTCAGTCCTTCAGTTCACTCTCACCGGAAATTCCACTTTGAGTTTAGCGTGCTGACATGTTGCAGGCTTCTTGTGCCTGTGACGGCCCGGCACTGGAGTGAGGCAGCTTCGTGGCTTGCTTTTGGCTACCTTTTGGGCTTAGTGATATACATCTCTTTCTTTTTCTCAAGGTCTTCTTGCGACATTGCCTCCACCGAGTCTGTTTGAGCCTAGCGTATATCAACCTCTCCATTTTCTCAAGACCTTTTGCTGGAGGCGCAGCATGCTGTGGATGGAACGAAAGACAAGCACCGATGTTTTTGGTTTAGTGCCTATCATGCCCTTCAATTTCTCAAGCTCTTTATTTTGCATTGCCTCAAAACCATTCCCCGCATCTTCGGCTTCTCCGCAACATAGCCTTATCTAAGGCGTTTTGGGCTTAGTTTCTGTTGTCTTCTTCAACATCTCAAGTTCTTTATTTTGCATTGCCTCAGCCAACCCTTCGGCCTCTCCGCAACATAGCCTCGTCTGAGGCGTTTTAGGCTTAGTGTCTGTCATACCTTTCGTTTTCCTAAGCTCTTTGTTCTGCATTGCCACTGTCAGCTTCTGTGAGGCGAGCGTTCTTAAGGCGAAGCAGAATAAAGGGTCTAAACAGATGCAAAGGACAGCATACGCTACACTCTAAATTGGTGGATATGCGACAAACGAGTTATGGATCGCGCCCAGCGCAAGACATCTTGGGTTTGGCGTCACCAATTGTTCTCTTTTTCTCAGTGTGTTTCTCTTGCATTGCCATATGGTACCTACTCAGTCACTTCCACAGTGGCATGCAGGTGCTTCTAGTCTAGCGTTGCTCCTGTTCTCTATTTTCTTGATGTCTTCTTCTTGCAGTGCCATCTTTGTCCACCATCTACGTACTTCTCGGATCAGACTTCTGTTCTTTTCTTGATTTTCTCAGAGCTTTCTTGTTGTTCAGTTACCCTCTCATGTGTGTCCGTTGTCTTCGCCCCCAACGGAGCCAGTCTGTGGGTGTCTCAAGTAAACTCTGGTGAATTTATGGTGTATTTGTGTCCGCTGTTTGTGAGACTACAACGTGTTCTGGAGAATATGAAGCCCTATTAGGTGCAAGCATGAACGAACAAGGGCTGCCCAAGTTTAAGCCGACAAGTGGCGCAGATGATGGAAATAGAGTATCTGGCACGCAGTAAGGATTTGAAGCTCGGTAGCACTTATCATATTTCTTTCTTTGTACTATATGGTGTCGTTCTTGTAGATAGCAGTGACAGATTGTTGACTCAGGCAATGGTCTGAACGGTCTTAAAAGCACGGAACATACAACAGCCATGTGCATCTTGGGCTCGTGGTTTTTACGTCACCTTTTGACAACCACAGGTCTGAGCGTTGTAGAGCTCGAAAATTCAGTGAGATGGACGTGCAGTGAGTTCAGAAAGCTAAATAAGCCCAAATAGCCCAAAAGCCCAAAGTCCTCGTGTGACCTTCGCTTAGCCCCAGTCGCCGTTCTGAATCCATGTTACAATCGGTGTTCTAGAAATCCTGTTCAGACGGCTTGCCTAGATTGCAGACCAATCATAGCAACGGCTGCAGTGGTGTTTGGTCTCAGGGCCGCAAAGTGCTGTGTCGAAGGGTGCAGTGTCTGGATTTGTGCTAGTCGGGACCGAGTATTTCCTGGTAGTCTTCTTAGCCTCCATTTGAAGCTCATACGAAAACAGCGATGAAAACATACCCGGAGCCGATTGAGGTTAGACAATCGTGTTTCTTGCCTGGTTTGTGCAAACCCTTGGCTAGCAAGATTATGCTTCCGTAGTTGTATGCGTCGCACGTGCTACAAAGGTCTTAGATAAATTGTCACAAAGGTCGTCCATAGCCTACCTCTTCAACTGTTCTCTTCATGATGTAGCGTATTACGGTAACAGGGCGTGTTTGGCCAAGTCTAACAACACGCCCTATAGCCTGACTTTCAACAGAAGGGTTCCATTGAGGTTCGAGCAAATGCAGTCGATGCGCGACGGATAAGTTGTTCAAACTAAGGAAGGTCAACACCCACAAGGAAACGCCTCAAGTGTGCTTACCCAACTGCCCCTGTACCGAGCGTCATGAGCAGTACCGATACGTCCTCTTGTTTCTGGAACTGATCGAGCACCGACCGTCGTTTGGCTGAGGGAAGGGAACCGTCAACTCTAACGTACGTGATGTTCTGCTCCTTCAACAAAGCGCCGACAACATCCAAGGATCTCCTCCAGTAGGAGAACACGATACTACCATGAAATCAGCGAGCTGTAGTCATACTGTAAGATTAAAGCCCACCATTTGCCATCTTCTTCATTGGCCTGGATATCTTGACACAAGGCCTGTATCTTTGATGGATATGGCTCGAAAGGTTCCTCAAGTATCTTCCCTGCTACTACAGTGTCCATACCATGCGCTGATTGGCAAACAGGGCATATGTTGTGCCGGAGAAAGTCAGATTTCCACTGCGCTACGCACTCGGCGCAGATAAGTTTTCTACAGGTTGTCAACA
This sequence comes from Ascochyta fabae, assembly GCA_004335285.1. NCBI lineage: Eukaryota > Fungi > Ascomycota > Dothideomycetes > Pleosporales > Didymellaceae > Ascochyta > Ascochyta fabae. Next base: position 3,597 of record SATU01000250.1, read on the forward strand.
GGGCTTCCTCGTTGTTTTCTGGCGTTATGATAGCTGTGACGTCGCAGTCGCAGTAGGCGCAGCTTGTGATTCCACTCTGCTCCAGGAGACTGAGCACTTCTTCTGGATCCTCGCATTCGCTTGCAAGTGAATCGCTAGCTTGACCGTATTTTTTGCCGTGATTACAATATAGCCTCAAGCGTAGTAACGTATTCAGCACAGTCTGGTGCGCCTTTCCAACGTCGTGACCACTGACAGCACGAATAAGTGCCTCTCTGCAAACACGCTCGATCCGAGTATAATCTTCACGCTCGTTAGGATCGAGATCTAACAAACGCTCCAAGTCTGTGTATTGTGCAGTTGGCAGTATGTCCTTGGTTCTTCGTAAACAGATCGAATGTAACAATTTCTGTAAGTTTTGATAGCCAGTACTGGTGTTACCAGTCATGCTCTCTATTGGAGCTGTTATGTAGCGCTTGAACTGTGTAGCTTCTTCTAGGAGGGGAACTTTCAGAAAACTTGTTAATAATGCTAGGTCGTCGAGAGTATTCTGGATTGGTGTTCCGGTCAAGCTCCATCGTATGTGTGACCGGAGTGATTGAATGGCTTTGAACTGTTTTGTCGAAGCATTTCGGATGACATGAGCTCAACATCGATATTAGCCTTAGCCTTGAAGTTTTACAGATCACGAGTAGCAAATTTACCTTCATCCAAGACAACGCGATACCAGTGGATTTCGTGTAGGAGGCTTCGATTCCGCAAAAAGTCGGAAGCGACCGTCCCATACGTGGTGAAAATGACATCGTATTGCAACAACTGGAAGAGTCCAATTTGGCGAGAAGGCCCATGGAATTTGTAGCAATTCAATGTGCCGGATGCAATATGTCTGAAACGTAAGTTAGGGATTGGTAACATGCGTTCAGGCTGTATGCCATACCTGTCCACCTCGTCAAACCAACTACCAATAAGCACTGAAACACATTAGTGTAGGCTTGGGTAACGAGGAGACTATACAGACGTGTTGAGGGGACGATTACTAGTGTGCACTTCGCAGCGATGATCCCACGACCTGAAGGATCTACGTTGGTAACGAATTTTGCGTAGGCGAACGCTCGGCCGAGGGACTCTGTAATAGCAGAGAGCATTGTTAAGGTTTTCCCAAGGCCCATCTCATCGGCTATGATTCCACCAGTGGTTTCTGTAGCAGAAATGCTCTTGGCTCCAGTAATCGTGTGCTGATACCTGAGCACATCGTTACCAATTTGTTATTTAGAGATCTACGTGCTTCAACGTACACATCTGTATTATCATGATGGTGCGTAATCTCTTGAGGCTCCCATAACCCCCTTGATTTCAGCTTGGAACCGGATTCTTGTTGCATGATGAAAGCCAAAGCTTCCCTCTGATGACTGGGACGTTGTCAGCGGGTACCGTGATGTGCGTCATGAGGCCATACTCAAGCAGCTCCGTCAATATGTGTAGATCGGTTGTTGCTTGAACCAGGTCCCTGTGGCACGCAAAGGTGTTGAGAAGATTCTCAAAATCCACTGCTGAGCCACGCGAGTCGAGTAGACCGGATGAGCTATCAGGCACAGCAACATGAACAGATGTGACTTGGTTTTCGTGCCTTGCTGGTGCCACTGGCACATTATCGGGAAGGACAAGCGTTTGGGGATTTTCGTACGCGAAGCCTGCTGGCATGTCATCAGGATCCTGTAGAAACACTTCTTCTGATGCTAGCCGAGTGGCCACTTCATCAGCATACGACCGGGGCCCAAAGATGATCATGTCTACATGCGTGTACCGGCCTGATGTTTCGTTCTTACTCCTAGTTGACTTTAAGGACCGAAGGGATTGCTCCGAAAGCTCGACTCTGACAAGACCATCGCGCCGAATCCGATCGAACAATCTGAATGATGCTTGGTTCAAGACTGCAGCGGGGCGCCCGGAAGGTGCTACAATATTGCAGCGATCGTCTGCAAAAGAAAGGAGCCATCCAGTAAGTACTGGCTCATGAACCCCAGGTAGTGTGGTCAGATAGAAGTCCAGGATCGAGTCAAAATCCTTACTCAGCCGCACTCGCATATCAGGAACCTGCACCATCTTAGCTGTCCAGTTTATCGCTCTCAATGAGGTAGTGTCCCACCAACCCAAAACATACTTCCTCAAGTAGTATCTCGCTATCAGATAGCTGCTGATCAGGCCAATTGTATCCAACATCGTTGGTCCAGTCACTTTCCACTACACGACTTGAATCCGACTTTATTGAGCTATGACCAGGCCGAGATAACGTGGAAAGCATGTAGGCACGCAAATTCCCATCATTAGAATCTTCGTACGATAAGTTTGTGATGGGGTGTACGCGTTTTGTCGGTAAAGATTGGTACTGTGAGGTAGAGTCATCAGCGAGATCCCATGGTCGTTTACTGTGCTGCATCGTGAACAATCCAGTGCAGGACAAACAATCAAGTGCCGTCGAATGCGCCAGAGAAGGCTGTGAACAATTTTTTAAGTTCAAGGCGCATGCTCCCTTCTTACGCGGGGGGCGTGTTGTGGCTGTGACTTGTCAAGGTCTGGAATCAGCAAGCGGGCGGTCAGCCACCCAGGCGGGATGTCGCCCCAACGCGTTCGTGGAATCAGGCCACCACCCAAGGTAGACGTGGCAGGCATTGCATTTGCTTACATGTGCAGTTGCCCATTGTACATAAGCAGTCAATATGCATACCAGCCGACTAGGTCTCTTGGCTGCACTGACAAGCCGTCTTCATGGCCGCACCTCAAGCCAACGCTGCTTCAACCTTCGAAGACGCTATCAAAAACTTCAAGGCAACTGCCGGACTGACTCAACATGAGTTACAAGATTTTGCCATACCACTTTGGATGATCTCAAACGTAGCATTGCCGTAATTCAGAATGAGCAGCGCGCAAGCAGGAAGCTGCGATACCTCAAACGTCTCGGGCCATTCCTAGATACAATAGAACGCTATGGGAAGATTATTGAAACATTTCTTAACGTCTCCAATCTCATTGCGTTTATCTGGGTATGTATTCTGTGCCACTGGCGGAGCTGCAAGGCTAATGAGAGCAGGGTCCTGTGAAGTTTCTACTCATGGTAACAAAAGAATGTGCTGAGATATTCAACATACTACTCGACGCTTACCATCGCATTGGCGAAAATATCCCTCAGTTCCAACAGTGTCAGATCTTGTTCGAAAATAACTTACATGTGCAACGCGCACTTGGATTTATTTACGATGACATCTTGAACTTTCACAAGGAAGCTCTGCGATATTTCAGGAAAAGTGGTAGGTCTGCATGGCCTGTAGTTGCCACAGTTGTTGAATTCTAACGCGTTGACAGCGTGGAGACAGCTTTTTGATGCTGCACGAAAGACGTTCAGTGAATCACTCAAACAGCTTGAAAATGACCTCAGTCGCCACACAGCTCTCATTGACCGCCAAGCTTCTATTGAAGAATATCAGCTGTCGCATGCTTCACGAATCAGCTCGCAACGGTATTTTGAAGAGGCTAAATTAGCTGAACTCGACCGCAGACGACTGAGCGTACAGCAGTGGCTTGGCTCTTCGCCTGCGCAAGCCAGACACGAATCTGCTACCAAGCTTCGGCACGGTACTAGTGGCCAGTGGCTGTTTCAAGACATACTATTTCAGAAATGGTTTAACTTTGAATATTGTACAGACCCTGTTTTATGGCTGAATGGCATTCCTGGAGCAGGTACAGTGCAGTAGCTAAATGTCAATCCTGAGGCTATTGTAAATAGGAAAAACAATACTTGCCTCAACAATCATCGAGAACAGCTGCAAGTTACCTCAAGCAAAAGTTTGTTTCTTCTACTGCCGGTCTACTGACAACGAACATCATGCTTTTGTCCGCGTTGCACGAGCAATGTTGTCCCAACTAATGGCCTGTAACGATCTACTCATGCAGTACTTGTACGATTTTGCTACGCGAAGTGGTGAAGCTATGCTTTCAAGTGAGACCGCGGCTCAAAATTTACTTGATACGGCGCTCAAGAGTTGCGACAAAGACCAAAAGGTCTATGTTATTGTGGATGGCTTGGACGAATGCAATCGAGAAGAGCGAAAGGTCATAACCACATGGTTCAAGAATCAGATCCACAATGTCCTGACAAGAGACCTGGGTTTGCTCAGATGTCTGTTCGTCAGTCAGGACGACGGTTATGCCCGAAAGGACCTGTCTGATTGTTCTTCGATCAAGCTCACATCTGAAGACACGCGTAGCGACATCAAAACTTTTTGTGACGCGTGGCAAGATTTGATTGCTGAGAGGTTCAAACCATTTGACTTGAAAACTTACAACATATCGAATATGGTCGCTACAAAATCTCAAGGTATGCTCAAGGCGCAACCACTTCACGTTAAAGATTAATGAATGGCCAGGGATGTTCCTTTATGCCAAGCTTGTCACCTGGAACCTTCACGAGCAACCAAACCGAAAATGTGTATATGATGAGCTGCAACCAGAAACGTTCCCTGAGGGTTTGGATCAAGCGTATGTTACAGGCGGGATACAGGTCGCATTACATACTGAACCAGCTAGGTATTCGCGGGTCGTTGACCGTATCATTGGACCGACCGTACAATCCCGATCACGCAGCAGATACGCCAAACAAGTACTTGGTTGGCTGGTATGTGCCAAACGTCCCCTGAAGTGGCGAGAGATACAAGGGGCCGTGTCCGTAGACCTTTGTACAGGCACGATGAATCCTGATTATCAGCTTCAAAATGACTGCAAGGATCTATTAGCATCACTTGTAGAACGCAGTGCAGAAGGCTCTGTAGACCTGGTTCATTCAACAGCCAAAAGGTATTCATGTGATGCTTTTCTCGTGTTCTCGTTTGCTAATAGTTACAGCTATCTCATAAACAAAGGCTACATTTGCGTGCCGGCAGTGGAACTTGAAATGGCTCATCTGTGCCTGACATATCTTGCATTCGACCATTTTCTCCCTCAGCTGGCCAACGACCAAATCAAGATTGCTCTGCATAAAGGTGATTACGCGTTTGCCGACTATGCATCCTGTTTCTGGGCTACACATCTTGTTGAAGGGATATGTCACATCGCCCATAATGCTTCGTGCAACCTGCAAGATCTGATGGAAGCTATCGACACTTTCATAATAGTCCATTGGGCTTCGCGACCTGATTTGTTAACTGTATCGAAGACGTTACAAATGCAGCTGGCACCACTGAATCACTACGGCGAATATAGCAAAATATGTCAAGCCATCGTCTCCACCAAAAATCAACTTCTATCGACCGGAAAAGGTCCCCTGAATGACGAGGTTCTGCACATATCCAAGGTCATGACCTCACTAAGATCGGAGATGGAACTGTTCGCTAAGGCACCCGATACCACTACTCTTCAACGGGATGATATTCATAGCTTCTACGGCCCAAACCTCTTCAAATGCGCACGGCTTAATTGTCGTTTCTATTATCAAGGATTTGCGACTGAGCATCAACGAAAACAACACAACGACAAGCACGAGAGGGCTTTTCTGTGCCCAGAAAAAGGCTGCCCCTGGGCGACCATTGGCTATCCTACTGCGAAAGAGCTCCGAGCCCACACAAAAGAATGTCACGAGGAGCCGGAGTATCCAGAAGAAGATCACGAAGCAAGCGAAAGGCTAACACGTGGCAAGCAACTACACTCCTTTCAGTGCGTACTATGTCCCAAAAGATTCACAAAGGCCTTCAATTTACGTGTCCATCTGCGCGCTCACACTGATGAAAGAGCTTTCCTTTGCTCGGTGTGCGGCAAAGCATGGGCACGGAATAGCGATCGAAACCGTCATGAGAGGCTTCATTCCGGCGAAAAGAAGTTTTCGTGTCGCGGCAACCTTATAAACAACAATCACTGGGGTTGTGGCAGACTTTTTATGCGTGCAGATGCTCTAGGTCGTCATTTTAGATCAAAAGCAGGTCGCATCTGCATACAGCCCTTGCTCGAGGAAGAAGCGAGAGCCAAGGGTAGTTGGGATAACCAGACAGGCTACGGCAACGAAGTGTTCAATGCAGTGCCCCAGGATGACGGTGACGTGGTGCAGAACCAAGCCAATTCTGAATCACTCTCGCAACCCTTCTTACCGGCCTCGCTTCTCGCGCAGTACCCAGCACTTGCGACGATGGATTGGAATTCAGTGCCATCAGTCGGGCAAGATGGCGCTGACGAGGGGTCTGGATTATTTGAGGACAATGGCTGGATCAGCGACAGCTACATTGAATGAGTTCGAATAATCATCTCTTCTTTTACAATTGATATCATATCACACGGGGAGGCAGTTATACTCTGACACACTCATTCCTGTTTCTGCGTACTCAAACCCCGTTAACTTTGACGTAGAAAACTTGAACTATCTGTCAAAGTCCCACTGCATTCTGCAAAGCACGTTTCGTGTACGAACGGATCATCAAAATCAGATCCACTTTCCATCCACCAGGTGTAGACAGTGAACCGCCAATCGGTCCCGAAACGCTAGTGGGACGAAGTCGCTAGCCCTGCAGATGGAGGACCTCTTCGCATATGCACGCCAGCGGGGGTGTCTCAGCCTCACGTTTGCCTGCTGCGCACGAGCCTCAGGCAGGAAGAAGGCAAATGTAGACGTGTCAAGCCACACCATCATAATCTAACGGATTTCGACGCATGTTTAGATCCAATTACGAAGCACAATCCAAGCTGTGCAAGTGATAGCAAATCAAGGCAGGACACCTAGGCCAGAAAGCAATGATTTGGAAACAGCAATGGCATAAAAACAACGGCATGTCGGTCTTGTTTAGTACATTGAACAATATGTATTCGGGATACTTAACCAGTGTCTTTGCATACCGTATGTAGAAGCTCGAAACGATAATCTGGGGGCTGAATCGTGTTGCTGTCCAGCCTTACCCAGCCCCAACACCAACCCCACGCGTGCCAGCGTTTAGACATCTCACTGCGTCCGGTCAGCTCAGGCCTCGGGCGGGCGCATGTTTCACAATGACATCTCGTTTTGAATTCTCAGAAGTCAGATAGGATGGAAAAGCTTCTTCGTCAGCCACGCCGGTCAGCCTCGAATGGCTGTGCGAATGCACACTGACGTCGACGGAGAGTGATTCTTGGTCGTTCATCTATCGGGTGCAGCGCTATTACAGTACCAGTAATTCTAGTCTAGATGTGGTCTGGTTGACCATTGCGATACAAAATGCTTGTAATGGGCATTTAGACAAGGTACATGGGATGAATAGACCAAGAGATGCATTGCGCATGCGACCGAAGCTAGCTAGCTATACCAATGAGCAACATAGATATTACCTGGAAAGAGTAAAATGAAAGAAACGGTGGGCGTAAACGTATCCTAAACTTCAAGGGTATCTATCAAATGTAAAGAAGTTTCGTAGTCGTGGGTTTTTGTCATGCTCATCACTCCTCGTCACTGGATGAATCTCCAGCATTCCGTCGTGCCTTGCCATCACCAGTCTTCCACATACCCCCCTCCCATACAACGAGGTCTTCTTTTACGAGATACTGCTCGAGAGCGATGTCCTTCTTCCAGCTTGCAACGTCAAGCATGTCAGCACCACTCTTGCGGTCCTTTTCAAGATGACGCCCGACATGCTCCATTCGCTCATCCCAGCTTGTTGGGCCAATGAAAGCTCGGTCGCAGCCCAAGAAAGGACAGATAGACTGCTGCGGAGCGCCACGGAGCTCAAGGTAGCAGCGTGTCTGGTGCTCCTGGATGTTGTCTTCGTTGACGGGGTGCTCCTTCATATGACGGGCACCAGAGCCGTGCGCGGCGTGCATGCGGCGCAGATGTTGCGTGAAAAGATCTTTCCGGTTGAACTCGTTGTAGTAGAGCATCGAGGCGTTATTGGGATCGGTTGTAGGTACGCAAAGATCGCAACACCAGTAGCCAAGCTTGATGTGTTGGGTGCTGACGTGACGTTTCCACTCGTTCTTAGAAGAGAAGGTCGATGTGCAGTTGTATGCGGCGAGGGGGCAGGGAAAGTGCCGTCGGTCGTCTTGGTACTGGGTTTCGGCCGCGGCTTTAGTGGCGCCACGAGGTCGTCGACTAGGTTTGTTCGAGCCAGAAGAGCTTGCTGCTGAGTTTTTGCGCGCACCACTGCGTCGCCTTGAGGCTCGAGAGGTGTGCGGGGCAGATCTTCTTCTCTTGTTACCCCTGTTGGACGGGCTGTAGTCAGAATCTGACGAAAATTCTTCCTTAAAGTCAACCGGTTGAACTGACTCGGCATCACGGACAGAGTTTCCAATACCGGAATCCGTGTAATCTCTGTCTGTGATGTGGGGACTTTCCGTCTTGATTGGGACTTGCTCTGGTTCTACGATGGTCTCTTGCTTCGTGTTGACAATTTCAGCATCTTTGACCGTGGAATCGGGCTCTTGGTAGCAGTATTCAATATCTTTGAGACTTATGCTTGCGCCTGAAGTGCCAGACATATAAGAGACGTCGCTGAACTGCTCGATGGTGTGATATTGTGGCTGAGGCTGAAAGAAGTCGGTGGGACTACCATAACCAACTGTATTGTAAGCATGTGGCGAAGGCACCTCGTTTTGTGAAGTGTAGCTGGATGTTCCAGAATTCGATGTTCTGTCAGGCGATGCGTTGCGGTGGCACTCAGTTGAAGGCCATTGTGAGGCGTAATGCTTCTGGTGCTGGCTTTGTAACGGTATGTTTGCGTGCAGTAGACCGCTGGAAAGAGGTGATGCATCGAACATGAAACGCTGCATCGGCTGCATACTCATGCCGTCGCCAAAATTGTTAGGGTACACATCATCCACAACGCTAAACCCAGGAGCATAATGTTTGTCAGGGAATGAGTAGCCATGGAAGTCGGATGCCCAACCGGAGTAGCGCGCCTCGTCCATGTATTGGATTTGTGGAAGATCCTCGAATTGTTGGGTTGGCATGTTGGTTGATCCAGATTGGGGTGGACCGGATTTCTGTACGCTCGGGGTGACCGAGATCGGTAGAGGGCAAGCAAGATGTGCCTTTGAAGGTAAATGACGGCGACGAACACCAAATTCAGTGTTGTCTGGTGGATTCCGTTAATGTATAATCAAACATGTGATTTGTATGTGTCGACTTACGCAGATGAACTTGGAATTTATGGCAAGTGCTCAGAGATCATGCCAGTAGGTAAAGTTGACGACTGGCTGTAGACGGATAGAAATATTTCGTGGTGAACAAGAGAGGCGCAGCATCAATATGATGTTCGTGACTAGAGGCAACAGAATTGCACCTTGACGTTGATTTGCACTGCCTTCGTCTTTGCCTGATGTACGCTCACCCTCAAGCTCACATACATTACTTGCTTTATGATGGGCTGTTCGCAGAGCCGCATCACTTTGAACCAATCAGCAAGAACCGCATGGGTGGTGATGGCTAGGTCTCGCTTGCATGAGGGCCCCTGCAGCTGCATTCACCGGTGGAGACAGCTGGACAGCCACAAGTCACACACCCCTCGGCTACGGGCGTCTAGTCCTTGATTCGAGGATTTGATAAGGTAGCTTCTTGTGAAGGAAGCCCCATAATAAAAAGCAATTCCAGCAGGGTCTGGCGAATCCCTACCCGTATCGCAGTACATACTGAACTGGAAGCCGTGCGCGAACTGCATATGCTCATGTCCGGGAAGCAGAGGAGAGCTTAGCAGGTCCGTGTACACTAGTGTGACACTCTGCGGGTTTGAGTTGGGGGCCAAACGGAGGACAGGTCCTGAGTAACGAACAGCGAACGGCGAAGGACACAAACATGTGTGAACAGACCACCACCCTCCGGGACCCTGAGGGCGCTGCAAAGTCGCGGTAAGCGACAGTCCTGCTTCCGCACCTGCACCAGGGGTCTGGAAGTCGTCGAGCCGATGCCCAAGGCTGCAAATGACGAGAGGAAATGATGAGTGAGCAAGCCAAGATCCTAATTGGGAGGAGGAGTGCTCGTCAACAGAGCAGGATCCTAGTGAAAGTGGTGGAGAACCCTCTTTCTATTGGAGAGCCGATCGCACAGAAGCACACCATCTGGGGCGCGATTCCATCCAACACGCTTAAACAAGGCAACGAAGGCAGGGCGGTGCACCGATGTTTACATTGTCCTGAGTCGTAGTACATAAGAGGGCGCTTGAGGTGACGATTGCGAGAACTCAATGGTGAATGGACCAGACCGCGCCCTGTAGGCAGTTTCGCCGGCTGTACGCTACTCCTTCGCATTTCCCCAGTCGCATTCAACCTGACTTCGAGATCGATCGATGGCTTCCAAAGTTGTGTTGGTGAGAACCAAGGCGCATTCCAGCGCATAGGGGGCGGTGCGCCGCGGAGGATGTGTGGGGTGGATTGGACAGAAGGGCGGGGAAGTTGGAGGACCTCGTCGAAGCTCGTTAACACTGCTCCGAGCGCCAGACGCAGGGGCAAGAATCAATGTCGTTCCCAAAACCGACTTTGATAGTAAGGCCACCGGCGGCTCTGATTCAGATTTCGCTGGATCAGAGCTTATCGTGCTCCGCATGGTGGTCATTTTCTTACGGAGCCTTGGCACTTTAGCTACGGTCCGCCCCCGCGCAGCCCAGGATCGAACCATCTGCAACAAGGTACCGAGACAACGGAACGAGGGAGTGTCATAAAATTGACTTTATGACTATCGTTTGGCCGGCTACGTAGATCAGGCAACCAATGCGATTTGCAGCGTGGGATGACAGTCCTCCGTTGCTGGTGCCATGTTGACCTTCTGAAGTGCAACATGGCTTGCAGCTTACAATGCTGACAGCACACGGCGTGGACTACACAGCGTACTTCGCTACCAGACGATCCTCGATTCCGTCGAGAATCCATCGATGCTCCAGAACTTCCAAGTTTTCGGCTTCTGCCAGGAACAGCTTATCCGGATCCTGTTCGGGACCCATCATGCCTGCTGCAGGATTCTGCATACCCATCTGCTGTGAGACTTGGCTTGCCGCTAAGAGCACGGGTTAGTTGCGTTCGACCTGATGGATTGATGTGAGACACTTACCATTGTTACTGCCGAGAATGAAGTTGTACACAGGCTGCAGACCGAATAGAGTGAGGAAATACCACGACAAACTAGACACCCATCTCACGTCCAGATCGCGAGTTCCTACACCGGACTGGAGCATGGACTTGAACTGCGGTGTCAACGGGAAGGGCAATTTCACTGTTAAAGACGTTAGCGCATGTTTTGACATCTGGTTCAGATGTAACCCACTGATCACGAAACCCGAAAAGAAAGCATTGATCCACCCCATGATCAGTGTCTGCGGAATCATCATAGCCATATTGCCCTTCATCATGCCCATCATACCCTCCATAGCGGCCGGATCGCTCATAGGGTTTGGTCTAGGCTTGCCCCTCATTTCTGGCTCGGCCAGGAACTTGCCCTCCTGGTACGCCTGCACCATGTACGCCTTCCTGGCAGAGAACGCAGCAGGAGAGAGCACGTTGGCATTCTGGCGCAGTGAAAGACCACGGGCGAGCGACCGGTTTTGCCGGATTTTGGGTAGGTCTTGCTTCTTGGGGGTCGACTGGAGGAGCGTCATCGCGTAGTGGCGAAGAATACCCGTCAGGATCTGAAGAGCCGTTAGAAAAGGCTATCGAATAGAGTCTGAGAGGGCGTACCATAACCACCGTAATAGGGAGCAGAATCCACCAACTATAGTTATGTCAGTGCTAGATTGCAGCATCGACCGGCGCATTGAACATACAACAAGGCGGGATCCCTATGGATCGTTTGCACAACAGGTTCAGCCATCTTCTCGTTGTCGATGACTTGCGTGCGAAGCGAAAGGTGGGGTGGCGGTCGTGGTGGTGGTAGACGTAAGGTCGTGATGTTTGATGATGGAAGCTCCCAGCCGGAGCCTAGGCGGACCCTTGTCACCTCCGCGCCTTCCTTCTGGAAAGGTGTCTTCCATCTACCGAGCTCTACAGCCTCGACACAACCTGAGCTGCACGCCTTTCGCAAACATACCGCCGCTTTGACTTGTACAAGAAACTAATAGTCAACATGTCGGCAACACAAAAGGTTGCCGTGCACTCGCTGTCCGGTACTTCATCCCCAATCTAACCACAAACACCTCTACGCAGGCCGCAAACTGACAGTCTGCCAGATCTGAAGAACACGACTGATGATGCGCTCCCTAACTATCTCCACTCCATTAAATTCAAGCAAATCCACACGCAAACCGACGTCCGGTTAGTGCTCGGCTACAGCGCCGTCATCATCGCCGGTGCGCTCTTCTACTTCGACTGGAAGTTTGGTTGGGAAGCTTCGAAGCCGTACACTGCGCCCGCAGTGGTTGCGTATTTCTTACTGAACGGCGCGTTCTCGTATTGGTTGTGGTTTGTAGAGAAAGGTGTTGTGTACGAGGGAGAGGGGAAGACAGGGAAGGTACGTTTACTACGACACTCTGGCTACCAATCTTAGCTACTACTACTACTACTTGAAACTCGATTGCTGACAATGAAATAGATCCGTGTTTCCTCTTCAACCAAAAAGCATATCCCCATATACGAATGCGACGTCGTCTTCACGCCCACACCCTACACCTCCAACCCAGAGCAGAAAATCCACATCCGCGCGCCCATGACACGCTGGTTTACATCCGACGGCTACTTCACCGCGAAGCCATTCCAGCAGTGGCTCGCCTCCGAGGTCCCTGTGATTGGTGCTGCAGACCCAGACAATGTTGTGGAAGATATTGGAAGGGGAAGCGGGGCGCAAGAGTTGAACCTGAACAGTTCGAACGCCATTGATGTGCTGCAGCAGTTGAAGGCTAGTGGGGCGAGTTTTGTGAGCGGGGATGGGCGAAGGAGGAAGGCTTGAATGCCTGCCACGAGAAGAGTGAGGCTAAAAAGAGAGACAGAGGACATGTTTTGGGAAGGGCGTTCAGGAGAGGTGCCCGCATATGCTTGCCGTACCAGCGGTTGCATGTTTTGACCTCTTTTAAAGAAATTTTAGCAGCCGCTTTCATACCAATATGATCTTGGCGTGCCAACATGCAGCAAAAGAAGATTTGTTCAACATGTTTCATATACTGCGGATGAATGCTGTGAGAGTCTCAACGCCAATAGAATGCTATGCATATGCGGTTGTAGCCAACTTGTTTCGTTTCCCATGCAAAATCCTCAATTTCACAAAGTCAATCCCTAATCAGAGTCTCTCTCCAGCAACGGCAGAACCTCCAATTCCCTCTGGATAATCCTCTCAAACTCTTCCCTGTCGATGCCTGACGCCCTCGCTAGCCGGAACAAGCTCTTGATATCTGTACTGATATGCTGTTTGATCGCAAGCTCTGCCTGGCTGTGACTCGCAGCTTCCCTCTCCAGCTTCTCAACTGATCTCGACGACGAAGAAGAGCTCGGTCGAGGGTGGTTCATCGCAGCGTGTCGTGCCTCGTCGACGGATTCGATGTGCTCAGCCCTGCTCTCTTCACCCGAGCCGCTCACGTATGGCGGTGGCAGCGAAGAGTCGTAGCCGTTAGCACCCAAGTTCGAGGTCTCGAGCGGTTCGGTCTGGGGTGCGCGGGTGTAGTTCAGGGCGTTGCCGTTGAGTGTCGATTCGCCAGCTGCTGGGCTCTCCTCGTCTGGGTCATGTGCATCGAGTGCGGGCTGAACTTCTGAGGCGTAGCGAGCGAAGTACTCGAGTTCGGACTGTGTTGGACCGATCTGTGTGCGGTTGTTTGTCTGAGGTGCAGGCGAGCGCTTTTGTGCGGGTGTGCGGGTGTTTGGAGTCTGGTCATAGGCAGCCCAGTAGGAGCCGTCGTCGTCGTCTTCGTTGTCGTCTTGCAGCACTTCCAAGTGCTGTGTGGGTTGCTGAGTAGTGTAGCCATTACTCTTCGCCGTCTTGCGGCGGAAGCCTGCTTCGTTTGCTTCGCCCAAGCTGTCGAACCACTCTGTGCCATCGTCGGCGTCTTCGATGCCTCTGAGCTCAGCCAGAAGCCACCTATTGCCCCCGTCTCCACCTGTGCACCAGAGGTATGCTGGTATAATGCCAAACTCGCCCAAGACTAATCTTGCGTGTAGTGTCTCAGGGTCTGACCGCCTGTACAATATCTGGTCTGGGTCTTCCGGCTCGATCTCGCCCGAGGCTGGGTGTGGCTCAACCTGGATCTTCTCGATGACTGACGGTAGCTTTGCGGCGATTTCCCGGTCCCAGCAAAGAAGGGAGAGCCAGTCGTCGGTAGCAACAAGCTGGAGTCGTTGGCGGAGAATAGGGGATACAAGGGGTAGTAAGCCTGGTGGTGCCTCTTTTGCTTTGCCTGACACTGCCAGACAGGCCAAGAGTGGGGGAAGGAGGTCCCTGGAGTCGGGCTGTGGAATGACTTGATCGAGCCCAGGCATGGCTACTGGTTGTGGTGCTTGTGGGGGTGGAAGGATCTAAGACGAAGTCACGTCGCGATGGAGGACGTGTTGCTCCACCTATATCTGTCAAGGGTGTAAGAGAGGTGTAAAGTGCGTTGGTTGCTGGTTGCTAGTCTGGTGATGCCGTCACATGCAGACGTGGACAGTGACGCGCGGGGGAACTGACACACAAGATGCGGAGTCGTGGATGCAAGAGAGGAAGGAGGAAAATGGGAATTTGTGGTGTCAGGGAGAGGAAGAGAAGAGAGACATTTGCATTCTGGAGACGAGCCATGTTTTGCGGGCAGAAAGCTGGAGCAGTGGGTTTAGTCTCCGTTCCGCCGAACTTCAAAGGGTCCAGTTTGATTGAAGCACGGTTGCAGTTGCCGGCAACGCTGGACAAAATGTTCCAGATGTAGAGGACCGCGGTTAAACTTGGCTAGTGAAGAGCCTCACATCCATCAATCAACGGCTTTCGATTTCCCAACAGCAGTGCAACTCTCTGATCTGCCCCGCATTTTGACTGCGGTCGCCCTGGATGGCCCCTGTGCCTCTAGGCGTTGCTTTCGCTGCAGCTTCGGTCGCACTCGACAACCGACTCGCCGAAAGCTGGCCTTGCACATGTGCTTGAGTGCGGACAGCGAAGATGAAGCCTCACTGCTAGCTGTGGTGCTGAAGCGTTCAGACTTCTCTGGTGCGCAACTGTAAGCACGTGTCGATGCAGATATGACATTACCCGCCAGTAGTGTCACTGTGTGTTGTTGTGCTTCAAAGGCCTTGCACAACTGTACATACCATAGTACTTGTGATGAACTAACTGATCAACTATTCTGAGTTGCTGTCCCTCAGTAGTCCATCTCCGCTTGTTGAGGAGCAGGGATTTTGAACGCTCCTATCAACAACACGATCAGGAGAACATCAGCCAGCAGACTGATGATCGCAAGAACAGATAGCTGTAGCTCTGTTCTCGGCCACCAGCCATCACCAGCTGGGCCCTGACCGGAGGCTGAGGTGTACCTCTCACGTTCTGTCGACCACTCGTCCAGGCTGCCCCACAGTCTCGCTCGGGGAGCTCAGACACGACCTGGTCCCGCGACACCGCTAACAAGAGCTCGTGTTGCTCCATCTCGTCGGAATTCAGGTTGCAAGCTCGGCGATGAGCTATAAGAGGCCTGACAAACACTCAGGCTTTTTCGCTGCGCAACCAATTGTTCCGGCTTGTTCATTCTGAATTACCCCGGCATGGCAGCATTCGACATAACCCACAGAGGATGCTTGGCCAGTCTTTATATAGCACACCCATCGACACCGGCTACTAACCCAAGATCAAGCGCCAGATCGTAGTCTGGGACTGCACATCGTGATTTCGAGATGAATGCGCAAGCCGACCGTGGGACACGACGACTCACGGTGGCGGAATGTACCTGAGACGGGGGATTCCTACAACTTGCAAATGGAGTGCGCCTGCATCGAAGGGTACATAGTAAGTTTATGGTTGAGCATAGCCACTTTACCCGTTTCAGAGGGCTGGGGCTGTGCCAGCCGTTGTATCAAGCCGCCAAGACGACTGTCACCACCGGTGAATTCTGCCTTGGAGCTTCAATCAAGCTCATGGTTTCCGTTGCATGTCCGCGCTTGTTTCAATCTCTCTCTCACGGGCGCTCGCTAGGCCAGCTGGACAGCTGTGTCACCATCAAGTTCGCGCGCAGCATCTGCTTGGCAAACAGCCATCTCAGCAACCCCCGCCAGCACAGCACGTTGGAAATGGTGAGGGGAGTCAAGTCAGCCTCGAACCCTAGCCAGCCGCCGCAGCATAGACCATTACACGAGACGCGCGCTGCTTCCTTCTACCGTTCGATCGACTGACGCACTCTTTCTGTAGCCCGCGCGCGCTTTTCCCGTTTTCCACTTTGGACCTTCCGGAAAGTGGTCGACTTCGCAGAAATCCGACACCGCCTCTACCACTGCAGCGACTACCCTGCGCAAGGCAGACAAGTCCTGACTAGCCTCACTTGCTCTTGACCGTGCAGACGCAATACCTACCTGGGTTCGCCTTTCTGTACTCTGTTTGCGCGTTCTGGTGCGCTACTGAGCTGCCTCCTGTCGTCGTCGTCGTCGTCGTCGTCGTCGTCGTCGTCGTCGTTGTTGTTGTTGTTGTTCGTCCGGTTCCACTGGTCTCTCGCATAATCTCCACTACAGCGTTCAGGCAGCACTATGCCTCCTTGATCATCGGGTATCACATTCACCTTTTCCCCTGCTGTGAGCTTGGTCGCGTCCATCACTCGCCACTCATCCATTCGTTGTTAGCTCGTTGATTCTGCCTTCCAGGCAGGTTGTCACGCCCTGTACTCATGAACGCGATCGACGCTCGTATGCAGCCACAAGATGGCCAGCGGCGTCAGCACCGCCACTTCGAGGATACGCCTGCCAATGGCTACCCACCTGTGTCTGGCACCGGCAATTTCTTAATGCCAGATGCGCAAGGCGCATTCACTTTTTCGGCGGAGCCCACAGCCATGGTCTACGGCAATTCGACGACGGCCCTCCCATCGTCAAGCACGCCTGGCCACAATTCGACCTTCGCTCCAAACATTGACTCCTCCTTCGACTCCACCCTCCACCCCGATATGGTCAGTCGCTCATACCCTCCACTCAATGCCTACAGCCAGGGACAGAACCTCTCCGCTGGATCCTACACCAACCTCGGCCAAGCTATATCGCCATCGCACTCAGTTAGTCCTGAGCCTGGATATACAAGCGATCTCAATCAGCAAGACCTCAGCAACTACACAACACCGAGCTTCAACGGCCAATACCTTGACGAGTCGTTCTCAAACCTGAACTTTGCTGAAGACCCTACCGCCACTACCGCCTTCCCTGTTTACCAGGGAGATGTGGATACGTCCCTTCTGACGTCTGGCGCTTTAAACACATATAACGCCCAACCACACATGTCGGCGGCGAACAGCGCATTCGTCCATCAGCATCAACTGATGTCACCTAGCATGACAAATGGTTCCAGTCCTGCGATGGGAAACGACAGCTCAACCTTCCCGGCAATGCAATTCGCTGATAACGGCCAAAGCTCCTTCACTCCACCCAACCAGGCAAGCCATCCGCTGCACAAGATACCCAGAAAACCTTTGCAGAGTCCGCCTCTGACGAACAGTCCTGGACACATGTCATTGGCAAGTCCCCGTCCACTGACACGACACATGACCAGTCCCATCGTACGAGTGGAAAACTACAGCAGGGAAGAGTCACCCTCACATTCGGACAATAGCAGAGGCCTAAGCAGACGAAGTCTCAGCAGTCGGCGATCTGGCAACCATCTTTCGCCATACCCACAGAACGACTCGTCCGACGAAGAAGACTTACATGAACAAGTACGCGTTCAAGCCGTATATCGAGAAACGGAACGCAACGAGGACGGCTCTTGGTTAGGCACAGGTGGTCAAGGCCAGGCTGGGCTAAGCCCCATGGATCGTCAAGAGATGGGAGATATGTCAGTACCCAGTCTTGACGAGATTGCAGAGCGTAGAGCAAGAATGGAGAAGAAGCTTGAGGTGCAAAATTGGTTGACGAAGAGCGAGGTTGGGAGCGAAGCAGGAGATGTCGGTACATCGAGCAGCTTTCTCAAACCTCATACCGGACGTCGTCGCGCCAAGAGCCAGAACGATGCTAATCGTCAGGCTCTTCATGGCAGTTTTGGACTCGACGTACGCAGCAACTTTGATGCTTTCAATGCCACCAATGTACCTGGACCTGGCAGATACATTGACGAGCAAAGCGAATATGGCGATGACGACGATGAAGAAGAGGGAGAAAATGTATCTGACTCGCCACCAGCTTCTGTCAATATACACGCAGACCAAACAGAGGACTCTTACTTCCCAGCTACCCGAGAGCCCAGCCCCGCCATTGATGCTATTGTGCAGCCCTGGATGGACGTACCAGTGCAGCCACAGACAACCTCCAGCCACTATCAGCCTCCGACCTCCAATGCAGCAATGATGCGCTTTCGACAACGAGCAAAAGATGTCGAATCTGCATCACTCGCTGCGACCGTCGGATCACGCCGGCTGAGCGAGCCGGATCTTGCCAGTATCCGCGGTTCGCCCGGTATTGCTCGACTTATAGAGCCTGAGCCCCGTAAGAGCGATGAGAGGCAGCGCCGTCCCAGTTTCCTACGAAATATAAGGCGTACCCCAAGCAACTTGCTCAAGCGCAAAGGCAGTATGCCCGTACAACAATCCTTGGATATGGGGTCAGACCAGTCGAAGGATCTTGTCTTCGATAAGCCAAAGCGCATTGGTAGCTGGGGACGTCCCAAGTCTCCACGAGTTAACACCAACCTAAGCGACAGAAGTAAAGATGGCGCCCCAGCAAGTTCTCTAGGTTTCCCTGCGACCTCAGGCCCATGGTACCAAGGAGCAAAGAACGTCATCAAGCGAAGCCGTAGTCGAAGTGACATTGGCCGAAGTAGAGGCGATTCCGCAAAGTCATTTGGATTGGCTGAACTCATGACACAACATGGTGGACCGCCCATGCCTATGCTTGCTTCGCCTCTTGCAGATACCGAAGTGAAAAAGCAGTCCGTGCAGCCAGGTCTTGCCGCAGATGATGACGACGATGATGAACAAGAGGCGATTACGATGGACCTCAAAGTGCGCACAGATCCTATCATTCCTAATCAAGAAGGATTCCGTACGCACGCTCGCCAACTGAACCCTCGTTTGGCTGACTTCATGGTTGAACGCGTCGCTCAGGAACAGATCAGAAGATACAAAAGACTGCTTGAATTTCGAGTGAAGCACATCAACGTTGTACAGACCAAGAATTGCGCCTCTGGAAAGTTCTGTATAGAGCTAGGTGGGGAGGCAAAACAACTGCCCCCAAAAGCTGGCAACAAAGACCCTGACGCACCATTCATCGGGTTCCAAATCACAACTCCAGGCGAGGAGGATGACGATGATGATCTTCCGCCAGAAGGTACTGTCGTGGCTGCACAGTTCCCTTCAGGTGTACCCTTGCCGCCTGTCAAGCGCCTTCCGGCTGAGTTCGAATGCCCGCTGTGCTTCAAAGTGAAAAGGTTTTACAAGCCGTCTGACTGGACAAAGCATGTACACGAAGATGTTCAGCCTTTCACGTGTACCTTCCCTAACTGCCAAGAACCCAAGTCATTCAAACGCAAAGCTGACTGGGTCCGACACGAGAATGAACGTCACAGGCAATTGGAGAACTGGACCTGCAACATTTCTGACTGCAATCATACCTGTTATCGTAAGGATAACTTTGTGCAGCATCTCGTCCGAGAGCACAAGATTGCTGAACCAAAGCAACGGACTGGACGAGCATCCAACAAGGATCCGCCTGCAAGCGGCGATGCTGGTATGTGATGTAGAAACGGACTTGAAGGGTAGTTGCTAACACTTCCCTAGATGACATATGGGGTATTGTTGAGAGATGTCGCCGCGACACAACAAAGCAGCCCAAGGACGAGCCTTGCCGATTCTGCGGCAACATCTGTAACAGTTGGAAGAAGCTCACTGTTCATCTGGCGAAGCATATGGAGCAGATCAGCATGCCTATACTTCCGTTAGTTGAACAGAAGCTCCTCAATGCCGATACCATCATCAGCCCTGTACAGGAGCTTCCAGACACACGCAAGCTATCAGCCGCGTTCACCAGAAAGCCAGTTCCTAGTCCCCTACAACAGAGCCCTAACACGACTTTTGCGCCAGGTGTCAATCCTTTTGGACAACCCCCGCAAAGCAATCCAAATGAAGCGGCGGCCAATGTAATGCATTCCTACCCTCCACCCCAGATGGTCCCGCCTCAACAGAATGGTTACGCAGCGTATGCTGCAAACAACATCCACTATGCGAACCAGACCTATCCTGGACTACAAAATCCGCCAAAATCTCCTATGGTGTACACCAATGGGTTCCACTTGCAGGACCCATCCTACCTCAACATGGGTCCCGTCTCTGCAATCCAACAACAGGAACAGGCCATGTTCACAAACTCTCCCACCGAGACGACCGCTTTCCCCAACTATTTTGCTCCTGAACAACAGAGCATGGCCGGGAGCTACGATCCTGCGATGCAGATGCAATACCAGCAACCGCCGCCCACAGGGACATATCAGGCTATGGACTACTTGACAAACCAGCACCAACAAAACTATCAGTACCAGGGATAGTAATATAACGTTGTATGTAGGAGGAAGAGGACCACATTGGAGGAGGTTTTTGCGATGAGATGAGCGCGATTTATGCCTTATGATTTTTTCTTGGTTTTCACAGCTCGACGATATCCCTGCAGCGTTTAGACGCATTGACGGCGGTCAAGTTATTGTTTGTGCTTCTCCGTACGGTTGTACATCACAGCTATAGAGCATGTAGTGCGTAATAAGATAGCGATGTTTCAAGTTAGAAGGATACGACCACGTGCAACACAGAGAATCCATCCCTATCGGAAGCATTGCCTCGTGTGTAGAGCACGACGGACGTGGGAGGAGTGCATGCAAGGCGAGAAAAGCAGGACTCGATCGCGTGCATCGTGTCAATAATAGCAACAGTGCCACTGCCTCTGCTTGCAACGAACAGGGTAGAGTCGCGTGCTGGCACGAGTTGCTGTCGTGTTCAGATGCACCCCATCAAGGTCGTAATTGTGCACCCGACGGAGGCAAGGCTTGAAGCAGGTCAAAGCATAGTCAAAGCACAAGTCAGCGCTCTACGTTGAGGAGCAGTATTGCGGTTTGTAGTCGATTGTGAACCGCGAGCTGTTCTTCTAAGATCTAAATCTCAATTCGGTCAAGTGGACTATCGACTACCAGTGGTGAACACGAAGGTTGGCTGCAACCCGAGCATGTGCACACGGATCGCTTTTCGAGAACCATACAGGTTTCTTCCGTCGAGTTTCCGTTTGCGATAAGGCGGGATGGGATTAGGGGCGGCCTCGATCCTACGTTGTCATGGTTGGTGTGACTTCACATGTCGGCGAAGGGTGGTCGGCCGGGCCAGCTAGCGGGCTGCCGTCGGCTGGAGGCGGTGGACGGGATGACGCAGTGGAGGCCGGGAGGCTGGGGGACTTGGTCCTCGAGCTTGCGAGCTTTGTTCCAGCGGTTCAGCACGTCAGAGGAGCAGCAGCTGTTGTCCAGCTTTGGAGCTTTGCACACAAGGCTGTCCCAGCCGAGACAGGCTGTTCAAACTAAACGGGCGTCCTGATCGATCTGCACCCACCCACACGCCTCATCCATGTGCGCGCTGGCCCCAGCACGACGATCAGAAGCTTTGACGCTCAGGCGCGGCCTAAGCTGCATGGCATCGTGCTGACGTTTGTGTGCTTCTGAGACGCAGACGAGACGGCTGCTGAGCCAATGGTGGGCAGATGGCAGCACTGCAGCTCTACAACGGGCGCGAAAGACCGCAGACGCGCGAGGCGGCGCAATCTGGGCTGTGGGAGCTCCAGGGCAGAGAGCAGCGGGGCAACACTTGGGCGTCGAAGAAGGCTTGAAAGGATGACTACATGCAGAGGGTGGTGAGATGGAAACATGTGCTTTGTGGGTGCTTGTGCGACAGTGACCAGCGCGCAACTGTCTGACCCGAGTGATAGCGACGGCTGAAGCTGTTTGCTGTCTCTGCAAGCGCAGCGTGCCGTCTGTTGTTGAGGGCTGCGGTTTCGGAGCACGGGTTGAGGAGCTTGGGCGTGGAGTGCAAAGCTGGGGGACGCGCCGCAATTTCAGCCAGGTCATCCAATCGGCCGCTGCAGAGGGCAGCGAGGTCAACGCTGTGAGATCACGTTGGCTACGCGCGCGGGATTTTCGGCGACGTGCGACGCTGATTTGCTTGTGAGATGTGCATTTCCATCTCGCGCCAGAGCAGCACAGTGCCTTGCGGGCTGTCGAGTGACGAGCAGCAGCAGCAGCAGCAGCAGTAGCAGCAGTAGCAGCAGCAGCAGCACGTTCGCTTGCACCTGCCACGGAATCCATTGCACATTGCGTAGTCTTCGGGCTGACCGCTCTCTTGCTGCCCGCTTCTGAGCCCGGCCCATGACGTGCGGCTCGCGGCTCTCCCTTGTCCGCAGCAGCACCTGGAGGCCTCTGGAGAGGGAGCAGCGCTGGTGATGCCGGGCTCTGTATACATGGCAGGACGGGCACACAGTCTCTCCAGAGTCCAGACAAGCCGTGATGTGCAGCATGGTCGCGCAACCCATCCGCCAGCAGCTGGGGCGTCGCGAAAGACACGCCGTGGCTGACCTGTTATTGGCAGGCATCCCTGTCGACAGGCCGCGCCTTCCGCGAATAGAAGAACCCCGCCCATCGCCCTTTCCCTCTCGCGCCCAACCACAGCTTCTCCTTCCTTCTCCAATCATCCTGCACCACCACGACTAGCCATCAGCATCAACCAGAATCACGAGTCTTGCGCTACAACGCGCTCGTGGTCACAACACGTCAAACCGCACCGGGTGTCTTTGTGTATCTGCCCGGCGCTTCCACACGGCCTGCTGCCCAGCGCAAAATTGGTGCGCGCAAGTGTCTGCACGCGTCGGTAAGACAAGAGCTGCGTCCTGCCGCCCTCTCAGCCAGTCAACGCGAGTCGCGCTCCTCACCACCACAAAATCTCGTGACTGAACTTGGCTGCGGCCTGCTGCATCCGTAAGTCCACCCAGCCCATCCGCATGGTGTACCTCGTCGTCGTCGTCTGCTTCTTGCTGCGACGCGACTCCATATCCTCTTACACTGTCCCTGCGACTGCGCGACGTTGGCAGCGCCGCCCGTGCAGAAGAGCTGCCATGCTGCCCCGAGCGCTGTATACCGTCGCGCCCTCGCGCCTTCCCGGCATGCCATGCGCTCTTGCTAACAGCGCCCCATCAGACACAGGCTACACACGGCTCATTAACGCTGCTCAGCTCTGTATCGCACACGCTGCCAGCTGCTTGGACTGAGCCTGTTGTCGATACCATCACCTGCGCATTGCGTTACTAGATCGCTGCGCACTCGCTGGCCGCCCTACGCACCCGTCTCTGGAGCCGCCATCCGAGCACGCTCTAACAGCTCCGCTTTGCTACCACTCACGCCCACGCCAGCCAGCGTCACCTCGCCGGCGCAGCAATCGTCCCAGCGTGCATTTGCGACGTGCATGTGCCGCGCTGATTAAAGTCGGTAAGTGTCTTCCATGGGCCTGCATGAACCTGCATTGCCAACGCATCACCTCCAATCGCCCGCCCGCCAACACATGCCTACCCTCGACCTCCTCCAATTGCTCGACTATCTGTGCCTCGGACTAGCTGACGGTCGCTCTTGACTGCGTAGACCTCTTCCGCTTTCCCTTTTGACTGGGTGAAGCCCTGAAACGCCGACTTCCCCACACGGAGCGGGCCTTTAGACTGCAGTCTTTCTCGCCATTGCCGGCCCACTCTGACCTCTCTGACCTCTGTGCGAGTGCACCGCCCCAGATCTGACTCGGCACCCAATCGCCGTCATTGCGCCTCAAGACCTGCCCTGAGACTACGACCGTGCGCGTCTCGAGCACTTCGCCTCATAAGCGTAGCCATTGACAACGCATCAAGCATCGCCTCTGCCGCGACGTGACCAGCGTGTACTGCGCGCCTAGACACGCACATCCCGCACTCGATCAGCAAACAGCAGCCCTCACCACTTAGCTCACTGTCAAGTTAGCCACCGAGTGCATCGATTCCATCCAGAGTCAATCCTCCGTAAGCCTCCACACCCTCACGATACGCGTTATTGGTACTGTGCTAATTTCGGTCCCAGCTCTAGGCTACCGCTCTCCAACCAGCCTTTGCTGAGCTAACACCCAAGTCGCGTCCCTGCGCGTCCATCATACCCTCTTCTGCGAATCACACAAGACCTCGCCCTAGGCAACGCACGACACTAGCACTCGCAACTGAGGCTCTTTCCAGATCCAACTGAGGCTTCCACAAGGATTCCGTACCCTGCTTCTGTGACTGCCAGTGGCGCAACCGGCGTAATACTCACAGCAACGCCGCTTTCAAGTCGCGCGCGTCGAGCTTGCCTTGTACACCCACAACACCAACAACAATATTTATAACATGACCGACTACGCGCAGTACCAACAGCCCCACCACGGGCACGCGCCCGGGCACATCCAGCCCTACGGTGGAGCTCAGAACCCAGCTGCAGGCAACCCGTCAATAACGTCGCCCACACAACAGCAACAGATGCACTCGTACCAGCAAACATCGCCAATCCTCCCATCGCAGGGATACGGCCAAGCTGGCGCGCAACACCAGCAACACCCTCAGCAGATGGGCTACGCACAGCAGGGCTACATGCCGGGCATGCCGCAAGCATACGGTATGTCGCCAACACAAGCTGCAGCCATGGCAACAGCAGCCGCTGCGGGCCCGGCTGGAGCATATGGATATGATCAGAACGCGATGCATGGACAGCTTGCGCAAGACCCCAGAGCATCCCCGCGCATGTCCGGAGGACAGTTGAAGCAGGACGTACGCGCTGCCCCGCGGTCGCCTACCGCCGTTTCAGCTGGCATGACTGGACCGCTCGCATCTCAGGTCCAGATGACACCCAGTCAAATGCAACAACGTAGAATGAGTACCCAGATCAGCAGTCCTGCGATGCAGCAGCCCCAGCCTGTTATGAGTCACGTAGGACCTCGTTCGTCCATCTCGGTCCCACCTCAGATGGCAGCACCACCACAACATCAACAGTCGCCCGAGCTTGTAGCTGGAGCGCAGGCCGAGGAAGCCCCGCTCTACGTCAATGCCAAGCAGTTTCATCGAATCCTGAAGCGCCGACTTGCGAGACAGAAGCTGGAAGATGCCCTGCGTCTGACATCCAAGGGTCGCAAGCCGTATTTGCACGAGTCGAGGCACAACCACGCCATGCGTCGCCCGCGTGGGCCTGGTGGGCGATTTTTGACCGCCGAGGAGGTTGCGGCTATGGATGCACAAGGCAAGGACGGCGAAACCGACAACAAGGAGAACAACGTTGCCCCACCCGCACCCAAGGCCAGGAGCGGAGGACCCAAGCGCAAGGCTTCTCAGACTCAGCTAAAGGCTGGCCCGCCCAAGAAGACCAAGGCCCAGCAGCAGAGTATCAGCGAAGAGGACGAGGATGAGGAAGACGATGATCCGGAGGATGACAGTTGAAGACCTCACCTCTGCGTCCCACAACTACTCCATGGATCTTTCGACCTCTTAACCTTTTAATCTCGACTTTACACTTCTCAACAACCCCACCTTCTTGACGATTTACGACAGCGAGTCTTTCGGGTCAATGGTTGGCTTTTTTGCATGTTACCCATATTGCGCACCTTGATACACCCCTACCATCAAATTGTCTTAGCAACGGAACATCCCCTTCAGGGATCGAAACATACACACACAGACGTGTCGGGCTGGTCTGGTATGGTGCGCTTATACTGTACGGATGGACTCATTGACTACTGTACTTTTTGATTGTTGTATTCCCCTTTTGTGCTTTTTGTGCTTTACTCTTTTCTCATACCCCTATACCCCACATTCGTTCAGGAGCTGGATTAGGAGCACGCGCTAGCCAGGGAGCTGGTGCAAGTGGTTATGGATATAGAAAGGATTAGTCTCCAGGGACGAAAATGGATACCATGTTTGCAAATTGGCCGTTCTTGTGCTCATGTCTGTCCTTGCCTAATAACAGCTAAGTTTCGCTCCCCATTGGATCTAACGATTGCCTGCGTTCAAGCAGAGACTAGCTCGAACTTAGGTCTTCTCTGCAGAGCAGCATTGCAGAGTTTTCAAAGGCCATGGTAAGTACTTCAAAGCCTCGTCTCTTGCTGTGACAGAAAAGTAAGATACCCAATCTGCTCGAGATGCGGTCAAGAGCAGCTGGCATGTCTATATCCTACGGTATAAATACGCAACGGAGTGTGCTGCAGTCCAGCGTCTCCGTCTGTTTCCGTTGCTGTTTCGAAAGTAGAAGATATCAGCAAAGAATTCGAGAACAAGGCACGTACTCGCTAAGCTGGAGATTGATAAAGGTTGTTCTCTGGAATGTTTACATCCAGACTCCTTCAGACACTAGGGTCCCCAGTGCACTACTGCCAGGAATGGCGTTATGGGAAGGTTGGATTCACTTGGCTTCACATCTTCACCCGTCTAATAATGCCACTTGGGAGGCTCGGTACCATAGACTCCGTAGACGTTAATCAATTCAATCATTCAATCATTCAGACGCTAGGGTGGAGGAGCGGTATTGCAGAGCAATCAGCAACGTATAATTTGCTCGTTACCTTACCGAGCACTTGAGAGACCAATATAAATCTGATTTTGGTAGCTAATGGAAGACATTGCAGGTATCTAGACCAGGGGTCTTAGTTAACGCCTGTGTGCTCCACAACTACGCTAGATTCATCATCGTGCCTTTGTCCGTACAAAGGCACCATGTTTTCTCATCCACAGGATGTTCGGTTTTCGGGCAATCGACTGCATCTATCTCAGGACGAACGAACCTCGCGCGGAGGGCCGGTCATGCACCAATCTTGCTCGAACAGATAAGTGGTCGACTACCTGCGATTCTTTCGTGATGGTCTCTGATGTCTTAGGCACATGTGAACTGTCTTGGTAGCCATCACGTCTGGTAGCTTGCTGTTTCATAGTATGGCTGTATTACATATATATCGATCCATCTTGTGTGAAGCATGAGTGTATATCACTTACACCGAAAGGCGACCTGAACCACGGAGAAAGAGCATACTGTAAGCATTGCCTTGTGTATTGACCCTCTTGGTCTGTTTTTGAGAACTGAGGGGAGTCTCATGGGTCCTTGATGTCATTCTGCAGCATGAGATTGAACAGTGAACTCGCGCTCAGGTGGTCAGAACTCGGGTTTGAAAATCTCTTCGCGAACAAGAATTGACCTACAGCATACCTCCTCGATCTTTTTAGGCTTTAACTCCCGTGCTCAAGTTCTGGTGGCATTGAAACATGGCCAGGATTTCATGGCCGATCGCGACTTCTTTGTATGGATTTTAAATCAGTATCACGCTTGACAAGGACTGCTGTTTCTCTGGCACCCTCTACACGGTTTCGTATCTGGGGACTTATAGAACGCTTCCATACCACATGCGCCGTCCATCAGCTTGTTAAGCATCCCTGGGTCTATGTCTTCGCGACTTTACTTATATACGAAGGTAGGTAGACCTTCAATCTCTCCGCTTCTTCTTTCATCTCATTTGCGCTTTCCGTTGGTAAAGCCTGGTCAAACAACACTGATAGTAACCTGCTTGCTGTTGCTATACTCATGAGTCTGGTCTTCTTTGTCGGCGGGTAGACCTATCAGATTTCTGTGCTAATTGAAAAAGGTCCTCCCGTACCAATCATCGGACATTACAGTGCGGCAAGTCGTTATCGTTTGCATTCTTACAGCTCACTCCCGTCTTGATATCAAGAGTTTGTGTTCGCGCAAAGGTCGAAGAGCATATGTTTCTATTTCAACTCGTAAAAAAATCCTCAGTATATACCAGAGTTCCCCAAACATGACGCATCTGAGTCGAAGCTCAACACACTTGTGATCCTACAATGGACAGGTATTGTGTGAGGATCTAAGCCCTTTGTCTGGCTTCACAATGCTGTTGTCTTTTCACTACTCCTTGTGCTATTTGTTGCTTCGGACTCGCTCCAATTCATTGTTCACCAAGGCTGGATGGCATGACTCGGTGCTATATATGCAGCTTGCGATAGTGCACCATCAAGGTTTCTCAAATATTTGCATCCGCGCAATGCCACCCACTCCCCGACGTTCAGGACGCCTTCGAACGCCTCGACACTCACCGTATAGGGTCGATTATGGCAATTCTCCATCTGACCCATTCGTCCAAAACAAGTACTTCTACGCAGCAGACGCCCCGTTATTCGCCATCACCAACCCCATCCACCCGACATCGACAGAGTTCCTCGCTACACCCGCTACACCCGAGAGGATCAAAAACATAAGATTTTATCCTTGCAAGTGGCAGAATGCTCCCCGTCCTACTAACTACCATGGTCCCTGGCCGCCGACCAGTGCGTCGCAGCTGTTGAACACAGACCTCACAATCGACGAAATGGGCGGGAATCGGGCAGCCAAGCAATTCCAGAAGAAAAACGGCGAGCAGATCAACGAAGAGTGCCTTGGTAAGTTTTGCTGGCAAGAAGCAGGTTTACCCAAAGGCATCTACTGCCTGGAACTCAACTGCGATCACACCTTTAAAGAGTGGCTCACTGGCCAATCACGCTGGCGGGAACGCTTCGAAATCCGGACTATCCCCGGGATGGGATACGGACTGTTCTCAAAAATGAATCCAAGAGTAGGCTGGAAAGGAACGTGGGAGAAAGACGACATCCTCGGCGCCTACCTTGGTGAGTTGATACCCGCGTGCAACGAGAACACTGACTACTGCCACGAAGTCACCGTCGGTCCGGAGTTTCAGAAGACGAGTGCTCCAATGGCATATATTGATGCTGAGAAGTGCGGAAACTATGTGAGGTTTTGCAACCATAGCTGCGAGAGCAATGCTAAGATCTTCGAGGCGCGAGTCGGCAAGGAGAGGGTCCTGGCGTTGAGAGCGACAAAATGGATCAAGGCTGGTGAGCAGATTTGCATCGATTATGGAGATGATTACTTCCGGAGCAGGCAGTGCTTGTGCGAGTCTGCCAGCTGTAAGTATCCAAACGCAGTGAACATTGTCCCGCCAGTGGAGGCAGCGAAGTCAGCGAGGGGAAAGACCAAGGAAGTCAAGCAGCCCAGAGAGAGCAGGGCAGCTCGCTATGATTCTGTGTCTGATATAGATGTAGAGATGGAAGTGGATACTGAGACGGATCAATGATTCGCTCGTGCAGTGAATCAAATCAGCTTCTTAATCAAGATTACAGCCGTATAACTGATCAATTGCACCGTGGCCAGTGTTTAGATGAAAGTCCAAGTGTTGCCATTCTTTGTACGAGGTTTGGTGTTCGGCGATGGGATAGCGTCGCGTGCTTGTTTAGGCAGGAACGATGACCGCGAGTACCAGCCAGCAGGGATCTTGGGTGCGGCAGCTCCGCGCGTCACCGGGACCGGTAGCAGATAACGAGAGCTGCATCTGCTCAACCAGCATCACTTTTCAGGGCATTTCGTTTCCATTGTACGTGTTTGCTTGTAGGTTTCAAGTTCCACATTTAGACCAGTTATTGCGCGCCATCGAGGGTTTGCCACAGCTTCTCCGTTGCGTCGCGTCCAGTGTTTCAGCGCGCCAAGCCATTGCCTCCAGCTCGACAAGGCTGCAGACGGCGAAGCAGCCAGCTGTCAAATAAGCACGCATCCAATCCATCCTTCACCCTCGACAGTCCTTATCGCCTCTATGCATCATGTGGTATAACGCAGGCCTGCTGCTGCCGGCGATACTAGCACTCGCGCCTTCTATCGCCGCCAAAAAGGATACGCCGCTCGTCGAGACGACTGGGTTCAAGAACGAGCTTGTGAACATCCTCTACTTCGACGACTCGACGGTTGCATTGTTACAGGAGCTCGAGAGTGGGAGAATATGGAGATCCAAAGATGCCGGGAAAGGCTGGAAGCAGGAAAAGGAAATGAACGGAAATGGCATACTCAAGAGTCCGTACGACAACAACGTCGCCACAGTCTTGGGCGAGACAAAACACTGGATCACATATGATCAAGGAGAGAACTGGTCCTCCTTCAAGACAGAGCTTCCACCCTCCCCCGAAGCCCCTCTTAGCTGGCATGCGACAGATTCCAAGAAGATCTTGGTCAACGAGATCGACAACTGCTTCACCGCACCATGCCTGGGACGCACATACTACACCACTGACGGCTTCAAGTCGGAACCGAAGCTTCTCATCGAGGACCGTCGAATGTGTCAGTGGGCCAAGGGTTCTGAGAGATTCCTCATGGATAGTGATAAGCACGACGATCGCATCCTATGCATCACGAGAGGCAAATACTCGGATAGGACGAAGGACTTCAGGCTCCTGACATCTGACAAGTAGGTTGAGACATGTGTCCAGGATCTGTGGGAACCTGCTAATTGTCATAGCTACTTCAAGGACTTCGACGAGCCGGTAATGTCTTCGGGACGCACCGTACAAGGCATGGCCAACATGGCAGCCGTGAAAGGCTACATCGTTGCAGCCGCCAAGGCCGATCACTCGAGCGAACTTACCTTATACGTAACAACCGATACCGACACCTGGCACCACGCTGAGTTTGGCGACCACAAAGTCGAGCAAGACGCGTATACGATACTCGAATCGACGAACTACAGTATCCAGGTCGACGTTATGACATCGAAGTACACCGCGATGGGCACACTATACACGAGCAATTCAAACGGTACCTACTTCACAAAGAACGTTGAACACATGAACCGCAATGAGCGAGGTTTCGTAGACTTCGAGAAGATTGCCAACATCCAGGGTGTGGTCATGGTCAACATCGTCGACAACTGGAAGGATTACGAGAAGAAGGGTTCACCGAAAAAGCTGAAATCCAAGATCAGTTTTGACGATGGAAGAACCTTTGAAAAGCTCGAGGTCAAGGGCAAAGACAAGGAGCTACATCTTCACTCGGTTACAAACTTGCACAACAGTGGCCGCGTGTTCTCCAGCTTGGCCCCCGGTATGGTCATGGGTGTGGGTAACACTGGAGACCAGCTAGGCAAATACACCGACGGTGATCTATACGTCTCGGATGATGCCGGTCTTACCTGGGAATTAGCTCTTGAGGAAGCGCACAAGTACGAGTTCGGTGATCAAGGTTCGATTTTGGTGGCGGTCTACGACGAGGGTGATACTGACAAGGTCATGTACTCTCTCAAACATGGACGTAAGAACACCTGGAAAGAGATTGACATCGGGTACAAATTCCGCGCTCGCGAACTCACTACTCTTCCCGATTCGACAAGTCAGAAATTCATGCTCTATGCGTCCAAGAAGAAGGACGGTGGCGGTCGTGAGCATGTCATCATTCATCTCGACTTCTCTGAGCTCCACGAACGAAAGTGTGGCGACAAGGATTTCGAAGACTGGTCAGTTCGCAAGGAAGATGACGGAAAGCCAAGCTGTGTCATGGGTCACAAGCAATTGTTCAAGAGGCGCAAATGGGATGCTGACTGCTTTGTTTCTGAGCCGTTCAAGGATCCCACGCCACACTTCGAGCCCTGCGACTGCGATGCAGACAGAGACTACGAATGCGATGTCAACTTCACACCTAGCGGCGAGGGCAAGGACAAGAAGTGCGAACCTTCCGAGCAGGTGAGACTGCCTTCGGGTGCTTGTAAAGGCGACGACAAGACGTACAAGGGTAGTTCAGGCTGGAGAAAGATTCCTGGTAATCAGTGCAAGGGTGAGACTGCGCGAGACAAGGACGTTGAGAGGCCCTGCGGGGATGCAGAGAGGCCGCCGCCAAAGAGCGACAAGATTACCAGCGAGATCACCAAGTTCAAGGGCAGCAACTTCATGGAACACTACTATCTGGAGCGCGATACGCAGAACAGGGATGACAGCGACAACGCCAGAGATCGCGACGAGACTATTGTCCTACTAACGTCTGAGCGCGAAGCTTACATCACCCACGACCACGGCAAGAAGTGGAAGAAAGCTGTCGACGACGAGATTGTGCGGATTTACCCTCACACCTATGAAAACAACTACGTCTACTTCCTCACCGCTTCCAAGAAGGTGTACTACTCGGAAGACCGTGGCTTGAAGGACAGCATCCACTCCTTCGAAGCTCCTGTCATGCCAAACACGCAACTGCTGCAGATCCTGCAGTTTCACCCAAAGCAGAAGGGTTGGCTCATCTGGCTCGGTGGCGAACACTGCGAGAAGCTGGGCGACAAAGAGTGCCACACAGTCTCGTATGTTTCACAAAAGAATGGCGTTTCTGGAAGCTGGGAGGCTATGCTTCCGTACGTCAAGAAGTGCGCCTTTGTCTGGCGCGAAGCTGGCCGCGATGTCAAGGAAGAGCAGGTCTTCTGCGAGCAGTACACCAAAGAGGAGATGGGCGCTCCAGTGGAGCTCATCTCCAGTGACGACTGGTTCAAGAAGAAGGACGTCAAATTCGAATCCGTTGTTGAGTTCGCAACCATGTCCGAGTTTATTGTCATCGCGACCAAGGGGAAGGATGGGAAGTCCTTGGAGCTTTCCGCTAGTCTGGACGCCAACACCTTCGCTGAAGCCAAGTTCCCTCCCAAATTCAACGTGGACCACCAGACAGCGTACACTGTGCTTGACAGCTCTACCCACGCTATTTTCCTCCATGTCACGGTCAATCCTCGTCCTGATCAGGAGTACGGTTCCATTATCAAGAGCAACAGCAACGGTACTTCCTACGTTATGAGCTTGAATGGTGTAAACCGAAACACAGAAGGTTACGTCGACTTCGAAAAGATGCAGGGGCTGGAAGGTGTCGCACTCGCGAACATTATTGCCAACGTCGATGAGGTTAACAACGGCGCCAAGAAGAGGAAGCAGACCCGCATCACTCACAATGACGGTGCCGAGTGGGCACCTCTTGAGGCTCCTGAAAAGGACTCGGATGGCAAGAGTTATAGTTGCGATGTGTCCGACCCCAAGAAGTGCAGTCTGCACATTCACGGATACACAGAGCGTTCGGATCCTCGTGAAACGTACTCTTCTCCTACGGCTGTTGGTCTCATGCTTGGTGTGGGCAATGTCGGCTCGGAGCTTGCCACTCTTGGTGAATCTAGTACGTTCATGACCACTGACGCTGGTATCACTTGGAAGGAGATCAAGAAGGGTTCATATGCTTGGGAGTTTGGCGATCAAGGTTCAGTCATCGTCATTGTCCGCCGTGGCGAAGACACTGACCATCTGTACTACTCGCTCGACAGCGGCAACAAGTGGACCCTCTATAAGTTCGCCGAGCATGCTGTTCGTGTCGACGCTATTACAACAGTACCGAGCGATACCTCCCTCAACTTCCTCCTGTGGGGCAAGGACGGCAAGGAACTCGTCGCTATCAATGTCGACTTCTCCGGCCTGGAGGAGTTTTCGAAGAAGTGTAGCCTGGATGAGAAGAACCCTGGAAGCGGCGACTACGACCTCTGGACGCCCCAGCACCCCATGCAGCAAGACCAGCCCGAGTGTCTCTTTGGCCACGTAGCGGAGTACCACCGCAAGAAGCGCGATGCCAAGTGCAGGAACGGCGAGCGAATCGACCACATGCATGAGATCGCCCGCAACTGCACATGCACGCGTCGTGACTTTGAATGCGCCTACAACTACGAACGCCAACCTGGCGGCGAATGTACCCTTATTCCCGGCCTGACTCTCGAGGACCCTAAAGCCGTTTGCTCAAAGGGCGCTCGCGAGTACTGGGACAACAGTGCATTCCGCAAGATCCCGCTCTCGACATGCGAAGGTGGCCAGGAGTTCGACCACGTTGGCGCGCCCCACCCTTGCCCCGGCTTCGAAGAGGAGTTTGAGAAGAAGCACGGTATCGGTGGCTTCGCCCTCTTCCTCGCTATTGTGTTGCCGTTTGCGGCGGCAGGTGGCATTGGGTACTATGTGTGGAGGAACTGGAGTGGGATGGGCAAGTTCGGTGCCATTCGCCTCGGTGACTCGGGAGGCGGATTTGATTCGGATGCGCCGTGGGTCAAATACCCAGTCGCTGCGGTCAGTGGGCTTGTGGCTGTCATCGCTGCTATTCCTATGCTTGTGGGCAGTCTGTGGAGGATGGTTTCTGGTGGCAGAGGTGGTGGGGGCTACGGTGGTCGCACATACACGAGCAGAAGCTCTTTTGCTAGAGGCAGAGGTGATTATGCTGTTGTTGACCCAGACGAGGGTGAACTACTGGGTGATGAGAGCGACGAGGAAGTATAGGCTGCGATGTCATTCATGATGAGTAGCTAGTAGACTAGTGGGTACCGGGGTATCTGGAATTGGAGTTTGTATCTGGGGTGTTGCTGATAGAGTTGGGGCGTTAGCTGTACATTTCCACTGTAACAATTCAATGTGTGGCACTTTTGAACTCTCGTTCTCTCCTCTCATGGTTCGAATCTGACGGGTAGCAAGGTTTGCTGTCATGGATGCTGCGGTACATCTGCGACAACGATGGAGTGAACCACTTCTAATTGCAGTCGATACACACCGCTTCTGCTTCCATTATCGGAGAATAGATGAGGTGGGTCGAGCCATGCGGAGGAACAGTGCCTTTCTCGTTAAGCGATGCGGCGCAGGTAGATTGCGCGCATGACGAAGGCCAGGATCGTCCATTAGAGCCTGCAGCTGCCTGGTATTGATGAGGCGCAGTTTAGGCTATTGCGGGTGTGAAAACAAAGTCTTTCCGTTGTTCTGAATCGCATGAAAGTGCTAGAAACAGACTTCATGCCGTGCTACCTGACAGCTGGTGGTTGGCAGCTGTCAATGCCGCGCAAAACCCGTTCGTCATGCAGAAGAGAGACCCTGGCGTTTGTGGTGGCTCCGGAGACGTCAAACATCATCACCACGGAGGACGTGAACGACTGTTATGACAGCCCCCGTGCCTATGCGTTGTGTCTTACAGGCGCAGGTGGAGGCGCGTTCATGCTGTGCACGCAGAGGACGTTCTCACAGCAGCAGCAAGTCATGCTCACTGCATCGAGTCCGAGAAGAGAAACGACTCTCATCTCTTCGTCGTCCTTAATCAGCGATGAAACGTCCGCCAACCAATGTGTGGCTCCTAGGTGGCCCAGAGTGTTTGAGTGTACATGGGGTTGACGGCTCGACAGCACGGAAATGGCTTGTATCAAGACCGCACGGGGGAGTTGTTAACGTGCACCCCGATAGCTGGTAACGTGCACCCCGATAACCCTATGCAAGTTAGATTTGGCTGCAAGGCAGCTAGGGACCCTAGCACATACGTATTATATAGTATTACCACTAAAAATAGATGCCTATAAGTTGTTGTTTACCTACCTATTACAAGCTAAGTTATCCTAGATGCATGTTAGTGTAGGCAAGTTAGTTTTTAATACAATTATTAATAGATTTTTATCTATCTACTGCCTATTATATAAATTTAACTGCTCTGCCTAAGCGTAGCTACGCGCTAGCACTATAAATCTAAAGCTATTGTTATAGCTAGCTGCGTTGTTTATAGTATTGTACGCTACTGCTAGTAGCAGCAAAAGTATTAGTGTTAGCTAGTACTACGTATAAGCTACTAATTGTTGTAATAATTACTAGAAGTAGCTGTCTAGAGGCGCTGCTTACGTAGTATTATAGTAATTATAGGCACTTAGGTAAGGTTGTTAAGGCAGGTATAGGGGATTGTAAGCTATTAGTAGCTATAGTAGATAGCTTAGATGCCTAGACAATAGTAGAGGCGTTGCAAAGCAAGGCATTAGCATTGCAAAGTAAGGCGTTAGATAAGGCTACTACTATAGTAGCTATAGACAAGTTAGCGCTAGAGTTATAGATTATAAGTTAAAAACTATAAAATTCTTAGTAGGTACTGCTTGTACTAGGTCTATCTAACGTAGTATTAACGCCTAGGTTAGCGCTAAGGCAGTAGGCATGTTGCTATTAAGCCTCTTAAATAGCAATAGATTGTAACAAGTACTCTATTTACTAGAGCTAGCTATGTGTTAGCGCGCCTTGTTATATTTTTAACACTTAATATAAGGCTCTAGAGGCCTTAGTAGCAGCGTATTTATTGCAGATTGTGTGCAGTTAACCTACTAGTAGACATTAAAATTGCTAGGTTATAGCAAGTTAGAGTGCTCTGCAATTACTACAAGCCTATACTAATAAGGCATGCTAAGTAACTATGTATAGGTGTTTATACACAGTTTTAATTAGTAGTTTATAGAGTTGCAGAGTTGCAGATTATTATATATAAAGAAGTACTATTTTGCTATTAAAGCTAGCGCGTAGCAGGTAATCTAAGTAACAACACTAGCAAAAATAGGATGCTAGTAATTAGCTTAGATGCTGTAATTTTATATAGAATTAAGGTAGTTAAGGTGCTCTAACTACTCTGTGTACAGCAATTTAAGCCTGTAAAAAAGCTAGAGTATGTTAGTAGTACTGCTATTAAGCTATACTTTAATAACCTAATAGGCTCCTTTAGCCTTACTTATAGCAAGAAGGTTAAAATAGAGGTTCTAGTTAACTTAAAAGTCTACTAGTTTGTCCTTATAGTACCTAAACTAGTACTAATTAAGGTATACATAGGCAGTAGGTAAGAGCGTTTTAATAGCAGCAAAGTTAAGCTTATACTCCTTCTTAGTTTTTAAGTATAGGGTCTTATAATAGAGCTTAGTAAATGTTAGCGTACTCTCTATATCTACCTATCTTTTCCCTTTATAGCGATGGCTAAACTAGGTTATTAACACCTACCTAATATAACTAAGGACGTTCTTGTTTATGTGCTACTAATACATCACAATCTTAGGCTAATTGTATACTAAATTAAGCGCGTTAATTACACCTAAGTTATTGTCTGTAAGAAAGAGATGTACAGCAATACTCTCTGCGTTAAACAGATCCTATAGGTGCTAAAAAACCTATTAAAAGAATGCCTTATCTTTTTATTGCATTAGGGCAACGCTAAGGTAGTTTATACAGTTGTTACTATTTAAACCTACTAAATTAAGCAATAGCATACTATATTTGTTTGTCTTAAAGGTACAATTAAAGAGGAAGATGTCTAGAGACTTCTTAAAATTTGCAAGGCATTTAGGAGCAATTATTAGAAGGTATTCAATATGTTGTTGTGCATTAACCTATATTCTATTATAATATTATTAGTTAATTTTCTTGTTTAGGTCTGTGCGCTGTTCTGTGCTGCCTATACACTGCCTATACACACGCAATCTAACTAATTAGAGGCTACTATTTCTATTAGAGAAACTTAATACTATAGAGAAATTATAAGATTGTATATACTAATGCTACTACCTAGTCTTGCCTATCTCTACTACTAACTGCTCTACCTTTGTCCTTATGCCTAGCTTTATCCTTAACAACTTGTAGTACTTATTGCGGACATCTTACTGTAAGGTTCTAGTTATAGGCAATAGTACTTGCTTCACACTAGGGATAGATAGTAGAGAGATAGCAATAGGTGTATTTAATAGTAAGAATAATACTTGTCTCCTCTAAGGATAGCGTGTGGCGCAGGTTTTACGCACCTTTACTAAAGACAAGACTAATACAAACTAAGGATAGTTCTAGAATACTATAATACTAAATAATTCTGTTGTAACTTATTATAGAACCTCCCTCTCTAGCTGCTGTCTCTAGCAGCAACCTCCTATAGCCTTAATAAAAACCTTACCCTTTAGAGAGAAAAAGAGCGTCTATATTCTAGGTAGGTGTTGCTTTAGTTATATGTGCCCTATGCATAATGTATATATGTTATTACTACTATATAGGCGCTGCATATTTATTATAATCTAAGGTAAAAGCATTGCTATACGCACTATTACCTAATTTTGCTTAGCAGCCTAGTAGGTAGTAAAACCTTTTCTCTTTGCTCCTCTCTAATACTATAACAACAACACTTTTGTATATATTCCTTGTATACTTCTTACTCTTACTATAGTTTATTATTCTAACTCTAAGTTTATTAAGAAGTCCTACCTTTGCAGCTAGCAGCTGTATGTGTTTCTTAACGCTAATAAGCATGCAGACTACGTTGCTATAGTAGAGACTTGCCTATACTACGCGCAGAATATTGCAAAATAGAAGAAGAAGTGTAAGAAGCTTAAGCACTACTGCTATAAGCATTATATAAAGAGAAATTAAGGTAGTTACACTAAAGTAAGTTAGATAGAAGTACACTATAGATACGCCTTAGCTAATCTATGCAGGTGCTTACTGCGCTTAATAGTTGCTTAAATCGCCTTATCTATTTACGCTACTAATATAATGCTACTATCCTTGCTACTACTGTCCCTTACACTAATATAGCTGTAATTAATTAAGGCGTTTAACTTGCGCGTTGCTAGTGCTAATTTAACCTAGAGCTATCTAGCTGCTACTGCATTATAGCCTATACTAGCACACCTATAGGTGTTGCTACCTAGGTGCTAATAACTTCCCCCTAGTTTCTAGGTCTAATTCTAGTAGAGCAGCGTTACATTGCTTCTTCTCTTAAGTAGCTTATAGGGCATATTGCCTACATAGTAAGTTTACACCTTTTGCGTGTCTAAAGCGCATGCTAACCTCTTTACAAGATAGAAGTAGTAGTAGCAATACTAATAAGGAGAGCAACTAGGAGGAGAAGACTAAGATTATAGATAAGGATAATAAGAGTAGTAATAGTAATAGTAGTAATAGTAGTAATAGTAGTAATAATAGTGTTAATAGAGACAAGTAGGCTGTTAGTAGCAATTAGAGCACGCGTAGCGCAGAGCTAAGTTGCACCTAGTACATAGCTTGTTTTCTAGTTTTTTCCTCTTATATAGTAGTAGGCCTAAGGCTAATAGATAGGATTGCTCTTTGTATATAATAAAGGTGCGCTTAAGATGTTTACTTTGTTCCTCTTATGTGTAAGGATGTTTAGCCTAATTTAAACTCTTAGATTACATTATCTATATTTTTAAAGTCTAATACTAGGGTCTATATATCCTAGCTTTTATTATAGCCTTTCTAGTAGAGTAAGTACTCTAGTTAGTCTCTTCTTGTTTATTTTCCTAGGATTTTTTCTACCTCCTATACTTCTTCACCTTCTAGGGTCACCTCTAGTAGGTAGGTATTATTTTCTCCTTTAACCCTAGGTTTCTATTGTTCTAGCAGCGATACGTGAAAAACATTATAAATGCAATACAAAGGTAGGAGGAGTAGGTAGTATACCTGCGTTCTAATTGCTTCCTATACTTAGAATAGGCTAATAAACTTGCTAGAAAGTTTCTTACTTAGTTAGTAGGCTAGGTTAATATTCTTAGTGCTAAGTAACACTAGATTGCCTAGATA